>OZ025786.1:1514944-1724803 GCA_964019425.1 Flectonema sp. DT1601
TCTCTTTTTAGCAGCACTTACCATGTTTAAAAGTATATCCCTATGCCTAATTTTACAGATCGCACCCTCCCCGATTCCAAAAAATAAAAAATCGAGCAAAAGTAACATATCGTGTAACCTTGCTCAGGCGGTGAGAAAATGGTGTTTTTTGTTCGCAAAAAAAAGGAATGACTGATATATTATTTTCATACACCTTTTGTCAGTACGGAATCTTCTCAAGACTAACGATATCTACTTCCGCCACCACCAACATCACTACCACCATACCTGTCATATATATTTTTTCATAGGTTTTTTTTTTTTTTTTTTTTTTTTTTTTTAAACATAAATTTCTTTCAACAGAATATACCACTGTAGGCCAACCCTCAGCAAAAAAAAAAAAAAAAAATGCCATCTTGGGGAAGAAGAACTGCGAGAAATGTCTGGGAAGCGATTCATCACAAAGAACACGGATGGAAATCAACTCATTTTTGGGGTCCACTTGCTAACTGGGCACTCGTAGGTTCAGCTATTTGGGATGCTACCAACTACGGACCAGAAGTTATCTCGTTACCAATGACATCAACCATGTGTGTGTACAGTGCTCTGTTTATGAGATTTGCATACATGGTTCAACCACGTAACTATCTTTTATTAAGTTGTCACGCATTCAATGAAGTAGCACAGCTGTTCCAGTTGTACAGAGGTGTGAATTATAAATTAGGAAAAGGTGAAGAAATTGCTATTTCTCAAAGTGAGATGCTCGGAGCATTCGTTGCCGTTGCAGCTGGTGGTACTGCATGCAAACTTGCGCCTCAGATTTCAGCTAAGTTGACAGCTTCCGGAATGAATGAAAGTATAAAGGGATTTATCTTGCATCCAGCAGGACCAATGACTATCTTCTTCTGGGCTCCTACAGCTAAGTGGTTGCTTTCTGTTTCTAACATAGTTGATTACAATAGACCTGTTGAGAAGATATCAACTTCTCAGCAAGTCTCCCTCGCTGCAACTGGTCTAATCTGGTCTCGTTACAGTATGGTTATCACTCCAGTCAACTATAACTTACTTGTTGTTAACTTTGTGTTAGCGCTCACTTCATTGTATCACATTGGTCGTAAGATTGATGCTATGCAACAGGAATCTAACAAGCCTGTCTTGCAGGTAACAGCAGCATAGTAAAATATTATATTTTCACTACACGCTTTTTTGATTAGTACATAGTATAGCAAGTAGCGTCTGACCAAACAGTCTGTTTTATGGACAGAAGATGGACGTGAATTGCCTTAAACTTCGGGCAGATACTCTTGGTGTGCTCTATCGCTCAGTTGACCTGTGTCATCCACTCACCGCTGCTCGTGAAAGCGTTGGTTCCTGTTTCAGTCAACTGCATCCACCATATTCCCAAGGGTTTAGTCAAAAGAAGTAACTGTGTTGGACTTTTCGATGGTTTTCAGACACTTGTTTGTGTATGAAAAAAATGCAAAACAGAAAAAAAAGAAAAGACAAGGTGGAAAAGAAAAAAAAAAAAAAAAAAACACGAAAAGAAGAAAAAAAAAACGTTCATACGGCAATTGTCATCATCTAAATGTATTTATCACACTACTCGACTGCCGAACACATTTTGTGGGCGTTTTTTCGGAAGGTGGGTACTCTTCAATCGATGATGGCAGTTGTTTAGTACAAAAAAAAAAAAAAAAAAACTATTTTTTCCCCAAAATTGGAATAATTGAATTTAAAAAAAAAAAAAAAAATACTCTCAAAGCTCCGTGATATGTTGTACAGTAAGCGATTCAATGTCGGTAAGTCAAAAAAAGCAATACTGCAATAAAAACACAAAAAAAAAAGAAAAAAAGAGTAAACAGCAACCCATTCTGTGAAAATGATCATACCTTGGTGCGTTTGTACAGGTTAGCTTGTCGTTTTTTTTTTTTTTTTTTTTTTTGTCTCTCGAAAAGTAGCAACAGCCTTAAAAGAAAAAGAAGAAAAAAACGTTTTATCCATTCTTTATGTAGGTTTTTATTTATTTATTTCTGCTCGTCTCGTTTATTCTGATTCTGTGATTGTTAGCTCTGTGGCCCAACACTTCATTCAAATTAAAACATTAAAAAAAAAAAAAAGGTGTGAAAACTTGTGTATTGCTTTTTTTGCAGGTCCTGAAAAAAAATATCGAAGAAAAATAAAACTTTTTTTTTTTTTTTTTTTTTTTCATTCATTCATTTCTTTTTCTTTTGTAACCCTCATAATATATCTCTCACGCAAATAATACAGTTGCGGGTAGTCTTCGGGATAACACTTTTTTTCTCTTTTTTTTTCCTCTTGTCTTCCTATCAAAACTTATCACTTCCTAGTTACCCTCACTTCGTAACCTTAAATTTGAATGTTGGCCTTAACGGGGTCAAGAATGTACTTTTATGGGAGTTTTTTTTATTATAAATTAGGGAGTTGTATATGTTCTTGTTGGCCTTGTTGAAAAAATTATGATGTTTTTGTTCTAGCCCTCGTTTGCATAGTTAAGCCTATCTGTGTATTGACAATTTGTACTCTTTTTTTTTTTTTTTCCTTCTTCCCTCCTGCTTTCATTGCTTGGTTAGTGAGTTGAAGTTAAGGGTCCACTTTTGAAAAAAATTTATAGCTACAACCCTGAACCTGCCAAAATTAATTAACGTTGCGAACAGAAAAAAAAAAAAAAAAAGAAAAAAATAACAGAATAGGGCTTCCACCCTGACAGTGCGTGCCATGTCTTTTTTTTTTTTTTTTTTCTTCCCCCGTTTTTTTTTCTTCCTCGCTCACCTTCTCAAAGCACTACATCATTGAGCATTGTTTTCGTGCATTTTATCTGCAATACACCAGTAAAATCAGCAGTGTAGGAACAGCTTATACTTCATCGCATCAAAGCAATTGGTCTTTCTTGTTATTTAGTTAAGTCTGTTCTTTTGAACTGTCATTTTTCCTGGCTATGCGGTCTTTTTTAGATAAGTTGTAGTAAACTGCTTGCATGCAAAAACAACTAAGTGAATACGATAACAAGTTCCTGTGCGATATTTCTTTTGAAATATCAGCAAAGACGGTACTGATCTCACAAAACAGGTGTTTTATTATGGAAGGTCTGGGGATGAAAAGAATTGAGGAGGGGGGGGTTTTTAAAAAAAAAAACAAAAAAAAAAAACGAAATTTGTACGAGTTCGTCGTTTTCTTCCCTTATTATAACTTTAGTGAGGTATTGCATCATGTTTTTTGTGAGTGTTTTATTATTACTCTTTTATGACAGGTATCTTTATTGTTTTAATGGTACAACGTTATTTTTTTTTATTATCATCAGAAACACAACATGTTTGGGGATCCACTGGATGATGATGACTTCAACGATGTCGAAGACACAGTTCCGTGTCTGAAATATTGTACTAAAAAAATGATTGAATTTGAGTTGACAGGACCTGCAAAAAGCTCCTCAAATAAAAAGTCACACATCCCACTAAATGCTTTAAATTGTGATAAGTCTCTTGCCTTCTGGTCAGAAGTAGAAAATTGTCCATGGTGGGGGAGTAAGTTAAAAACATCGTTTGTTTCATTAATCGTTGTGCATGCAGCTCATGAGAAGGCAGGTCGGAGCTCTGGTGAACTTATTGATATCGTTGTCGATTTACTTTTTGATGATATTGTTATGTGGAGCAGTCCATCAATGTCAGCGGGATATGATAAATATAATCCTTGCGACTCTCTTCAGATATTCGCTCCAAAAATAAGAACATCAGAGATTAGAGTCCGACGTCGTTCTCGCGGCTCTCTCGGTCTTCGCTATGTTCAACTCTTCATCATTCCGGATTCAAAATATGCGTTATCAAAAAATATTCTCACTATCGATAAGTACGCTGTACCACAGCCATTTTCGTTGTCAGAACTAGCCAACTCAACTGCTTATGCTAATCTATTTACCTCGTCTGCTGGAAATTATTTAACTCATCAAGAATCTTTTGTCAGTGATGAACACGCTCAGGAGGGAATAAACCTGGTTCATCACATACTCGGAGTTTGGGATGAAAAAACTTGCTCATTTGATCATGGTAAACACACAGAAACAGTGTTGTTAGTGACGTTGTCGGTGTTGGAGAGCGCGAAGGCAATTTTTCAACAGGAAAAGAGATTGGTCGACGTTTTGGGACCTTGTTATGTTTTCGGTGATATTCACGGAAATTTTCAAGACCTGCGATACTTTATGAGTAATCTAGTCCCATTTAAACACATAAAATACTCTTCCAGTAATTTTCTATTCCTCGGAGACTACGTCGATCGAGGACCACATGACGTTGAGTGTCTCGCCTATCTCTGTGCCTTAAAACTGCAAGCACCAAATAAAATATTCTTACTACGGGGGAATCACGAAGACCGAAGACAGAACTGCCGGCTAGACGAATCCTTCTACAATCACGCTATCTCTTTATTTGGTGAAAAGGGAGGTATACAACTCTGGGAAAAAGCAAACGAACTTTTCGACTGTCTCCCTCTGTGTGCTGTAATTGATAACAAGATTTTCTGTACACACGGTGGGATCCCTCGTATGCCTGTGGGAGATCATGGCATACAAATGCGTATCCGCGATTTTCTTTCTACTGTTCAGGCTCCACTACAATTGGTATGATTATCTTTTGTGAAAAAAAAAAAGAGTCCTCGGAAAACTTCGCTTTTTACTTTCTTAGTCACACTTTTGTTTTGTTTGTGTGCAAACCGGTAGATAAAAGAATAGGTTAGTTTTACTGACACAATTCTCTTTCTACCGAACAATGGGTTTTGTAGGTACAAAATAATAATAAATCAGCGAACTGATGACAGTAACGATGTGATGAGAGTCGCAACAGACTTATTATGGGCAGATCCTGGTAAGGGTGATGGCTTTGCAATAAATGAAGCTCGGGGTTGCTCCACAACATTTGGACAAAAGGCTGTTGAGGTATGACTTTGTCTATACTATTAAAACTCACAACAAATAAATAAACAAACAAAAATAGGATTTCCTAAAAGTAAATGGATTTGACTTTCTACTAAGAGCTCATCAGTTCTTCGCTTTCGGTGTCAACATAGCAAAGGGTGGTAAGGTAATTACTTTATTTACAAGTAGTAACTACTGTGACAACCATTCTTGTGCTGGATGTGCTTTGGTTGGTACCGACAACAAAATATTGTTGCTCATGAAAGAGCAGTCGGTTCAGGATACATAGGATCAATGTATTCATTTGATGATAACAAAAAAAAAAAAGATGAAATAATTTTATATTTGAGAAACGATTCTCTAAACCTGATTATTTCTGTTTTCTGGGAAAGTTGCAAACCTTGCCCCCAGGTGAACGCGCTGTTACGTTAGAGCTTATTTCAGAGGAAAAAAAAAAAAAAAAAAAAAAAACTCTCAAAATAAACTATTCCTGCACGTCAGAAATACTTTTAATTCTTTTTTTAATTCGCCTTTCCAGATGTATCCCGCTCTCTCTTACTGGACGGTTTATTCTATGAGTCTATGTGTTAAGATGGTAGTACCATTTGTTTAGGATACAACTCTCTCTTTGATGAATATTGTGCTGCAGGTCTTTGTTGATTTAATCGGTTTTTTGATTTTAGCTGCATTCAAACTACTACTGAGTGTTTTAAATCCTCTCTATGACTCTATGTGTTAATATTAGGTAGTACCATTTGTTTAGGATACAACTCTCTTTGATGGATATTGTGCTGCAGGTCTTGTTGGTTTAATCGGTTTTTTGATTTTTAGCTGCTCTATCAAAACAACTGCGCTAGTCTTCCTAATTATTCTATTTTTCTTGCTGTTGCTTGTTGCCTTCTTTTTTTCTCTCTGCAATTTTCTTCAACAAAAAAAAAAAAAAAAAAAAAAACATCGATTCGTTTCATTCCAATATGAAAACGTGTAACAAACTATAATAAAATCGAAAGTCTTAATTTTTTTTTTGTTAGTAGCAAAACAACTATGCGAATAATGTGATGATAAAAAGTGTGAATTATATAAAAAAAAGGAGTTAATGTTTTTCGGGAATAGCGATGAATTGCCTGACAGGGACTTATCCGCAGGTTTGTTGGATGCGGCTTTCTTAAAAGAATTGGAAGACGGAATCAATGACGGAACATCACGGTCTGCGAAATCAACGCCGCTATCAACGCCATCACAAAGAATGACAACGGGGTTTGACTTAGATATACTTAACGACATGAGTCCTAAGCTTCAAGATGACCACCGAGCAGTTAATTTCACAAGCGAGTCACCAACTCGATCAACGAACTCTATTCAGGCACAATCACACCAACAGCTTGTCGCTACTTGGAAAACATCTTGCGGACAATTCGTGGATATATTTCCTTCTTTTGGAATGCCATTGTGCGCAAAGTTTTCAACAGGTGAAAGGAAACCGTTACCTCCTGCGAGACCAATTTTAACTGAAGGAGGAATAATAAAAATGATGGGAGCTGTGGTGACATCTCTATCTGACGATAACGTGATCTGGAGCGACGGAGATGTATGGAAACGACATCGAGAAGAGTCGAATCTGTCATTCTCAAATACCAGTAGAACATCATTAAACGAAATGATGGATCGAACCTTTGGAAATTTGGCTATGCTTGAACCAGTACATCCAATGACGTTCGTCGCGTCTGATGCAGAACAAGAAGAAAACCCGTTTGAAACAAATTCACAACATGTATGGGAAGCACCACCGACAATCCAAAGAGACACCGCTCTTGAAAAGTCATGTTTTGCCAGGATGCTTGAAGCCTTAAAGGGATGTTGTGGTATCAGCAAGTCACTTGACACTTATCAAATAAGAGATCTTAATCCAGAACACACATTGCTTATTGACACACCTCAATTAGAGATGTGTGTTAAAAAAGCTCGTAACGTATTGCAAACAACTACAAAAACTTGCAACACAAAGCATTGTGCACAGCAACTTGCAGCAACTCTTTGTTTGGCGTTGGATACATACTGTCCTGGATATGCAGCAGGACATCGTTTTGATTTGTTGCTTGCTGCATGTCCGGAAGATAGTAATATTATGTATTCAGTTTTAAGACAATTTGCTGCCGAACACCGAAATAGATGTCCGAGTGTCCAAGGGTTTAAAAAATCAAAAGTTAAGATAGTTGAACTGTGGTGGTCTGTCGATGCTGATTGCAGTGGAACACTCGACCTTGAAGAAATCATATCATTAATGGAAGTGTTAAATGCGAAGGTTCCAAAGTCAAGAATAAAACAAACATTCACACAGTTTGATGAAGACTGTAATGGATCTTTAGATTTTTTTGAATTTATTGAAATGTATCAGTTCATGCTTAGGAGAATGGAGCTTCGTGTGGTTTACAAAACATATTTTACTAAACCTCGAGAATCAAATAAAGAACACACTACCTATGATAGTTTACGTAATTTCTTTTCAACTGAACAAAAACAACCAGAACCGACACTAACTGAGCTCAGAGGGTTAGTCAACGACTGGTCTCAGTCTGATGAATACGAAGTGGGATGGCTTGATCTTCAGTCCTTCACTCAATATGTTCTTTCAACTGAAAACACATGGTGGGATCCAGCGAAGAGTGTGACATACCAAGACATGAATAGACCTTTATCACATTATTATATTTATTCATCTCATAATACTTACTTAGTAGGCAATCAAGTTGGTGATGGTTCCAGTACCAGAATGTATAGATTTGCACTTCGACAAGGAATTCGTTGCGTTGAAATTGACTGTCATGATTCTAAGGATAATCCCCCGATACCAGTAGTTACTCATGGCGGTGCTATGTGTTCTGTTGTTACTTTTGAGGATGTAATTAAAACTATTGTGGTTCATGCATTCTCAACGTCGCCGTATCCCGTCATCATTTCCCTTGAAAATCACTGTTCTGCTAGTGTTCAGCTTCAGATGGTTGACATTATAAAGGAACATTTGTCAGATTATATTGGGCCTTCATTTAATGACATGACTTGTACGGATCCGTCCTTCACTCCAAACGCTCTTAAGAGAAAAATTTTGTTGAGGGGGAAAACGAAAGTTACTATACCGCAGTTGCAGCAATATGTATGATACGAAACACTGTTGTTGTTTTTTTTTCACTTGAAAAAAAAAAAATAAATAAATAAAACAGCTTTCATTTGTATCTAGTAAGATTGGCGCAGCAAATGCTAAATGTTCTGAAATTAAATATTTACCAAGGTTTGTATTTTTTTTTTTTTTTTATTTTTTTTGCAGTTAAGAAGTATTGTAAGCACACGTAAACCTCCTTTAGCTTTATCAGTTTAAATCGGTTCACGGTTTTCGTGACACAATCAAGACATCAACAAGTGTTATATTTACTATTTTCTGTATAGTTTTAAGATAAAACCTTTAATCTTTTATTTATTTTTTATTTTATAAAATCAATAAAAAATCAACAGCTGTGACAACCAAAAATTATACGGACTTTCGACAAAGAAGAAAGCTGAGATTATGGAACTAACAAAAGGACAACTGATCAGAGGCTATCCTGTTGCTGACGTCCGCGGTATGCTTTCAGCAAATTATCATAAAGATAGAATATGGAATATGTTTGCTGCTGGTGTACAAGTATGCGCTATGAATATTCAAACAAGCGACTCAGCAATGACTTCCGTTGCGGCAAAGTTTGCAGAAAATGGAAATTGCGGTTATATTTTGAAACCTACTTATTTGTGTGAGAAATATATGGAAGCTCCATGTCGTGTAACCAGCAAGTTAAAGATCTCAATTATAAGTGGTGGGAATATCCCGAAACCAAATCGAAGAGAAGTAGGAGAAATAGTCGATCCTTTCGTCACGGTTGGTATATTCGGTTCTCCTGACGACACTAAAAAAGAACGAACAACTCATATTGAAGACAACGGTTTTGATCCTTGTTGGAACGAAACCTTTTATTTTGAACTAACACAACCGGAAGTCGCATTGCTTACTCTTCAAGTGCATGATTATGATATTCACACTACAACATTGTTAGCAGAGGCTTCTTGTCCTTTTAGTTGTCTTCGTCAAGGTTATCGAAGTGTACCTTTGCGAGATCCCACCACTCGCCCAATTACTGATAGTTTCTTGCTTATTAAAGTTGCTATCATATAAGAGGAATGAGTGCTCATTCGTTATTATTATTTGTTAGTTTCTGGATTTCGTTCCTTCAGAAGAAAGATTTTATATATTTTTTTTTTAGTTTTTTTTTTTTTTTTTGCTCCGTGTTGTGCAATAGCCTTTTTAGAGACTTGTCGTTGGGATTTCCGAGATGATTTCACGGAAGCATTTAGTTATTGAAGAAAATCGACTTCACTGTCTTACGGGTTGCAAAGATCACAGTGACCGTCCTCAACGTCAAGTCACCTTTTAACTATTTTTATTTATGCATGTCCATTTTTTTTTTTTTTTTTTTGCTGTCTCTTATTTTTTTTTGTAAAAAGTACTAGTGCGTTTTTTTTGCCAGATATTATGATAAATAAAAAAAAAAAAATTAAAATTATTAAAAAAAAAAGTATTAAGCAGTATTAAGGTATTCCCGGTTTGCTTAACTGCTACTCGGTGGCCTTGTCTTATTATTCCATTGTTTTTGCAAATGGTGATCGCTCTATGTTAAAGAGACGGACATTTGGATCATAACCTGCTATCTTTTTTTTCAGGAAAAAAAAAAAAAAAAAAAAGTTTCCCAGTTTTTTTCCTAGTTAATTTTTTTTTTTTTTTTTTTTTCCCCCCCTTGTTTTCTGGTCTAGTGAATTACCAGATTCGACAACGTTTTCTGGTCAATAAGACAAAAAATATAGTTATCTCTTTATATTTTTTCTTTTTATTTTCTCTTTTTTCTAAAAGTAATTTTCTTTGATTAACAACTACAAATATTTTTCAGTCAAGTACTTGATATTAATTTTGTTTTCTTTAATATCTAAAGTTGTTACTGTTTTTACATTGTCAAAGTTTCACCCCCTTTCTTTTCTTCGTTCGGCAGTGGGCACATTGATCGACCACATCAATTCGCGACAAACGATTGGAAAATATTGCCAAAAAAAAAAAAAAAAATTGTACTCTCCTTCTGGTTTCAAGTTACTGTAGATAATAATAATACTATCGAGTTAACTTCTAAGTGTGGAATTAAATTTTATTTGAAAACCAACTGTCGGGTTTTTTTTTCTTTTTTTTCTTTTTTTTTTTTTTTCTTCTTTTTTTACATATGACAACCAGTTTTTTAAAACTTATTTTAGTACTACTGTTCTACCATGTCTTGTGTCGAAACTACATAAATAATTCTCTTAAGGATGAGTTCAATCTGTTACTTTAGTATTCGGCACTCTCAAAGAGTAACCAAAATACTTGGTAGTCTGATGGAGCTTGCTAGCTAACTAGCTTATTTTACGTATTCCACGGTGTATTATGGAACAGCAGAACAATGTGTTTTTATATTTTAATTTAGTGCACTTTTTTTATAATAAACTCATATTCTAACTGCTTATTTTATTTGGTTCTGGAGTATGTAGCATGTGGCTTTCCCTCCCCCTGAACAAGCAGATTCGAAAAGCGATTTCTGGATAAGCAAACCAACGTTATTAATAGGGTTACGTTTGTAAGATTATTAGTATTTCTTAATAAATTTTTCTTTTTTTTTTTCCTGTTTAACCACGTTTTTTTTGTCAAAAATAGTTTTCAAGTTGGGTTTGGGAGAAATTGAGGCTTAAAACATTTTGAGTTTTCGTTTGGTTCAACGTGATGCATCTCTTTTGTAGTTCCGTAATCTCCTTTTTAGGGGGTAAATGGTCTGTGCCATATTCCATTTTTATGGGGGCATTCGATACACGTGATTGTTTCATTGAAAAAGTTTTTTTTTTAAATGAGCCTTTAATACCTACGCGCCCTATCTCCTTCAATTGATGAACCATATTTTTTTTTTTTTTTTGCTTTCAACCTGTTAGTCTAGGTGGTGAGAGTTTATCCTTGTAGGCGAAGGTATTAAAAAACATAATGACGCTGCGGGTTTACCCAAACTCGCTGCTACCAGTGCCGAACTTCTGCTAACACTGTTTTAGTGTTTAGCCATTTTTTTTTTTTTTTTTTTTGGTTGCTTAATAATTACATAAACTAACGTCCTCAGAAATAAAGTATTTGTTAAACCATCCCTGTTGGATATAAAATGGTTTTCGCAAGTGTATATTGCCTTTTTTTGTTTTTGTTTTTGTGTCAGTTTTTCTCTTCCCTAGATCTTGAGAGGAATTTTTTTTTTTTCTCTTTTTTTCTTCTCTCCCTTTTTTGTTTATTGCTTATTCTGTTATGTTTTTTTTTGTGAAGGAAAAAAAATTCTGATTCTTCTTCTTGACTGAAGGGTAAGTCTTGTGGCTCTCCGACATAAATGGGTGAATTGATTTTTTTCCTCGTATCCTGATCTTCTTGTTTGTTGTATCTGCTGCTATTTCTAGCTCGTGGTAGTCTCACGAGGTTAGTCTCATGAGGGGTCTCACGGTTGAGATGCCGCATGACTATATCCTTTAAGCTTCTTTTCTCACTTTGATACATGTTTCGTTTGATTCTGCCTTCTCGTTTTGCATGTTGCATGAGGGGCTTTAAAAAAAAAAAAAAAAAAAAAAAAGAAAAAAACCAAGCTGTCAGAAAGCAAATCGAAAGAAAAAAAAAAAAAGGGAACAGGAGTAATTTGATCGAAACTACTAAATTGGTTTTATTTATTGTCATCCTACTGTTTTTCTATCGTCCAATCTTTGCTTGCCTGAAACTACATATTCTATTACCCTTTGATGTTAGGAAACTGCAGAAATGAATACTTTTCTTTTATTGATCTCTACTTTTCTTATTCTCACTTTTCTGTTCTAAAATTAATGATACTAACTAAACAATCTCGTTGGGTTCAGTTGTGATAAAATTCACAATTACAAACGTAAGACTCCCCCCTTAGCACATTTTTTAGCTGTTCCTTATCTCAGCATTAGAAAAATATTTCCGTAAAGCTGAGCATAAGGGTAACAAAGGTATAGCTAATTGATATCAGAAGAGAGTTTTTGATAAATGTGGATAACCATATGCTGATGGGTAGGTTTGATCTTTCAAAACTTAATTCGCTCACTTTAAGGATGCTCCGAATTGACTTCCTCTACGGTGCTATCAGTGAGATTTAGTCTTTTTCGTTTTAAAATTACACGTGTGACTTTATTATACGAACGTTTTCAGAGTCTCCCAAGCGACTATCTAAATTCGTTTTTAATACACCCTGATTAATCTAGACAAGAAAGGGACCGATCATTCTAAATCTCGTAATGTACTTGAGGGATCTTGGGCGTCTGCATGATTCCCTCGACAATGCCTTTGTTAAATGTTTAACCGTTCATTCCACTGTTTCTGTCATGGATTCATAGTGCAAAGAAGAAGTCAGATCAGTGACTTCTTGTGGGATTTTGGAGTTGCAAAGTATTTTAATTATTTCATAAAAGATAATATCTTCCACAGAACCCCGAATCGATTCTGGCTGTTTATTCAAAGCGTTGATTGTTGACGCTCTTCGTGTGTTCTAAGTGTTTTTTTTTTTTTTTTTTTTTTTGCCTAAAGTTCAATCATTTTGTTTCTTCTTGACAAAAAAAATATTTTGTATGGAGTTGGCGGTTTCGGAAACTTTTGTGTTCGGATTAGGGGTTTTCTCAAAAAAAAAAAAAAAAAAAAAGACTGTGATACGATTTATCACTAACTAGTACAGTCTAAAATAAAATACTTTGCTTCATAGATTTGGTGGGGAGATTATTGCTTGCTTCCCTGATTCATGTGATGAAAATACAATAGAGGAGATGGGGAATGATTATTTTGCTGTTATGTACCATTCTTAGTAGTAGTAGAAAAGAGTCTTTTGTTGTCTTTTATTAGGTTTAATGCTGTTTTTTTTTTTTTTTTTTTTTTTCCCCCGAGCTGCGTGTTTTTTTAAGTGTGTTTTCTTACACATTTTATTTTTAACACTCAGCCTTCTCGGGGGGAAAAAATTTTTTTTTTTAAGAAAAAAAAAAAAAAAAAAAAAATTAAATCTCTCTTTTTTTTTAATTATTTTCTTAAAATAAAGATCTCATAAACGTCATACAAGCTTACAAAGCACCCAAACAGTCATTTTGATTGTAACATTGTATTAAGAAACAAAGGCTAAAAAAACAAAATCTACTTTTAGTATTCAGTTAGTAGATAATCTTCTTTTACTCTCTTCAGAACCACAGTGTAGTATGGCGGCAAAGCCGAGAAGACCGAAGAATGAATCTGGCCCTGCGGCTAGTGGAGCCTACTCGACGCAAGCTGGTGATGCCTTTGCAGCATTTACAAGTTTTGGTATGGCTGGAGGTGATTCAACAATGGGTACTGAATTACATTCTGATTTCGAACAAGTCTTCAGAAGATTTAATAAAAAAGATGCCGTCACTAAACTAAACGCTTGTAATGAATTACAAACACTGATAACTGAAAGGAGTGAAGACGAGATCATATTAGCTATACCCCGAATTACCGAAATGGTTAGAAGGCGACACTACAGCAAAGACAAATACCTCAGAAGAGGTGTTATTGGGTGCATTGACTTACTCTTTAAAAAGGGAATTAACGTCAAAAAGAAGTGCATTCCGCACCTTAAAAACTTAATGCCCCCATGGCTGTGTCTGTGCTATGACTGTGAACATGAAGTGAGTAGGGCTGCTATTGTGTCTCGTGATACGCACTTCAATACGGCTGATAGACTAGCCCAGGCATTCACTATCTGTGGTGATACATTAATATCAGGTCTTACTACATTAATTGATATTTCACATTCTGAGCTAAAGGACGAGGAATCAATCAGACAACAAGAAGCCTGTGACGTCGCAGAAAACTTACACTCCTCAGCACTGATCGCATGCAGTTATTTAGTATGTATTCATTCCTTTATCTGTTTTTTTTTTTTTTTTTTTTTTTTTTTTGTGCATCGATGAAGTCGGAGAAGAAAACAATTCAAATTAAGAGCTGTTTTATTTATTATGGTCAAATGTTTTCTATTTTCCCTGTGCGCCAGTAATGCTGTCTGTGATCAACAAACTGTCATTACGAGGAGAGATTTTGCCCTACAGCAGGATGTCCTGAGGACATCCATCGTCATCGCCCACAATAACGAAATCCTTTGCTCCTTTGACATCCTAACCTCTTTCCGATCACTACTAGTGTCGTGCGTTGGTCGAACCCTGGTCCTGCGAATAGTGTTATGCTTTGTTGTTCTAGGCGTCGTCTGCTGAAATGTGAGTTTTTATTGCATCCTTAATATGATTCCTAGCTGATCACTATTAAGGTTAATTCGTGTGACTGTTCTAAAATCTCGTCGGAGTCAACCCGTTTGTTTCATTAGTAATCTTAGTATCATCATTTACAGGAGTTATTCTGTAAAAGAAAAAAAAATATTTATTAATAAAAACAGCTCGAATTCTCTGCATCTCACTCCAAGTTGGCTGACGTTGTTGTTCCCAGTTTGGTATGTTATCTCACAGCAATGACAGCAAGTTTTAAAAAAAAAAAAAAAAAAAGTAGGAGAGAAGGACATTAATTAAAATAATCAACAGGCTCACAGTCTCTTAACAGAAGGAAGACTTTGGAAATCAGGTGAAAGCAAGCTTGTCAGAGAACGTTCTGCGACATACAATTTGGTTTGTGTTTTTTTTCTTCTAAATTAATACATATTGGGGTATCACATAGTAGACAAAAAGAAAATTGGGTTCCTCGAACGGTTTCTCTTTTTCGTGATTACTTTTTTTATTTACATGTTGTTCAAATCCTGCTAGACGGAATTTTCCAACAGTAATGAAAAAAAAAGGGGCTAGGACAAGATATGCGCCTGACGTGGGTGGAGTAGAGTCTTGTTTTATTTGGAGAGCAACGTTTTCGGACTACCCGCAGAACACCCGTCGGGAGGTAACTTGTACTCGGCTAACAATTTTAAAGACTACCAGTTTTCTCAGATAGAATTCCAGCAGACAAAGAAAAGTAAAAGAACCGTACTAACATGTGGTTTCTTCCCGGCAAAAAAAAAAAAAAAAAAAAAAACAGATCGTCAGTTACCTACAGAAATATCCAACGGAGTTAGAAGTTAGTGACCATCAGTTAACTATCTTTATGCAAAATGTATTTTCTGAGAAATCAACAGATGTCCACCGAGACATGTGGCCAGCTGTTCTTCTTTGGGTAAAGCAATTCCCACATGGTATAAAAAGTATTAAAAATTTACACGTGACCTTCCTTCAAAAATTATTCTCATTTTTGAGAAAGGGATCGGGCATTGCAGCCTCGTCGATAACTTATCAATCAGTTTATCCGCTATTAGCTTTAATGGGGTATGTTTTATTATTCTTTTTTCGTTTTCTATGTTATTATGTGATGCAATAAAAAAAAAAAAAAAATATCAGCGCTGAAACACTCCGCGCTGGCGATGAGGGAGTATACTACGAAGTGATGTCAGAACTTTTAATTTCCTTGTGGAATGCTGTGAAAGGAAATACATTTCCGATCGATGAGTTCAGCAATTTAGTTCAATGCTGGGTGGAGTCATTTTCTTTTGCGTTAAATAACACTACGAGCAGTGATACTGCTAAGCAATTGGTGAGCATTCATCTCAAGCACATGATCAACGAATCGATCTTTGGAGGTGTTAGAACAGATAAAAACATTATTGATTTGGTTGCTAAGGCTCTCGTGACTTCATTAAACCACAGCAACGCTGCTGCTGCTGAGGTTGTTTCCATTATGACGGATGTGGTAGGGAACATTGAGAGCAATTCCTTAGAACAATCTCCTGTAGCACATAAGAAAACTAAGTCAAAGTTATATGAACGAGGTGCGGATGACTGGACCCCAACAGAACACGGAGTTCTTCGAAGGTTATCATTCTTGTTGTCTTCGTTTAAAGAAAAACGCAACAGCATTTCAAACGAATCGTGCACAGAAATAACCGTCTTAGTCGCGACGGTACTTCTAACGAGAGTTTCAAAGTCTGGAAACATCACATCTCAGGTACAAACAAACCTTCTGTCTTGTTGGGAACACTGTCTTTGGGACCTTGTGAAACCTCTTTTATCACAAGGATACAGCAGCATCCTGAGTAAGCAATTATTGTTATCTGTGACAGGGAAACCGACTGAATCAATATCGTTGGAGTCTCTCGTCCTTCTTTGCAACGTTCATTGGGACTTTGATCCTGAAAGTTTAAGTGAATTCTTATCCGTCGAGGAAGTCTCTAAAGCAGTCAACGCAACGATTGTTATGAACAACATCACAGCAGGAAGTAGTATTCCAAATGAGATTGCTTCGTTTTCATTAAAAGTTGTTGAGAAGTTGTTATCCAATCCGACTACTGACAATGCCACAGCTGTTCTATCCTGTTGTGCTAGACTCCAGGATGATGACATTTCAAAGATAATGGACTTCTGTTTAGACAGAGAGCCATCCGACATAGATGTAGTTGTGTTAACAACATTACTACAAGTTTCTGTTGATAAAAGTGAAGTGTCTGGAACTGGTGCGAAGTACGATTCTGATTTACTGCTAAAGACTATTCGATCAGTAACTGCAATCAGGAATAAATATTCATCTGACAGAGAAGTGATCTCAAAATTCTTCAGCAACTGGTCAAAGTTAGCAACAACACAACCAAACACATCAGAATTGATATCAACTGCAACATCACTTGGAGAGCAAGCAATTCGTGATTGTGTTCCAGTTCGTATTGTGTCTTCACTGTTCACTATGAAATGTATAGACACAACACTATCTGAAACCTTACTTGTTGAGATTTGGAAATCAGTCGTCAGTAGCGGTATCACAGCAACTGACAACAAGTCAGCAGATATCAAATTCTACTCTAACTGTTCAACATCATATCAAACATGGTCTAATGCTTTAGAAGTGTTTGTAACCTTACTGAGAGATGACAGAGTACCATTTTCCGTTGAATTACTAAAATCATGTTTCAGATCAATCACTGTTGATGTCGTTAATGGAAGTGAGTCTCATGTAAGAAGTAGCAGACGTGGATTAAAATGCATCTTAAAACATTGTTCTGATGTTGACTTCGTAGAATCCCTTCCAACTGATGTTCTGCTTACTTCTGTGAGTGCCATTCCTGATTGGGATAGTGATATGTTATCGTTAGAAGAAGTTATTGATGTTCAATTAGTTCGCACGGTGTTAGTTTGTTCTCTTACTGCTCAAAAGATGTTCGTGAAAACATCATTGCAGTCCGGTAATAATAATGTTCTATTATTGATATTGGAAACCATCAAGCAATCGGTTAACCTTTTAGAAAAGTGTGATCTCACAGAATTCTGTCCTGTTATCGTAGAGCATGCTGTAGCGATTGCTGAAAAGGATGAGATTGGAGAAGACATACCTGATGATGAAATCCTTTCAGCAGTACTATTACTTCAATGGGTTGCCAATCACAGTACTGATACTACGTCTATTAACGATGCAATGCCTGGACTTGCTGCTGCTGCTTCTGAAAAACTTCAGGATGAGGCACCAACTAATCCAAAATCACTTCAACACAAATTAGAACTCGCTACCTGTCTTGTAATCGATTCCAATAATAACATTGAGACGTTGAATGAAATTGCTTCACACGTCGCTTCAATTGTTCAAACATACGTTCCAAAATATGATTTCTCATGGGTCTCAAGCAGCTCTGACAAAAACATCACAATACCAACGAGTGCGGGTCTACGTCGATCACTTCCTGGAATAAAGCAACTCATAACCAATATAGAGATTTCTGTCGGATCAAGAGCAATGCTACTCGCGTTTACAACGGAAGTGTTAATAAACAGTCTGATGGAAGTCCGTAGTCATGTTGACGATTCGGTGTTGGTGTTGTCAGATTTTGTTTGTGGGCTTTCAAGTAGCGTATTGACAATGCTTAATCCAGGATGGAGTGACGTGTTGTATGAAATGTACAGTTCTCTGGATACAAAAAATACGGAACAGAAAGAATTAGTAGAGTCTGATTTTGATGTTCATATTAACAATTTCTTTGAACAGCATCGGCTATCAAGAAAACACATCTTGTTGTCAGTTACTTCAAGATTAGCTGTTTTTACTGAATCGAATTTCGGTATGACCACTGAAGGTGAAGAACGCGCAATGCTACCTGAATTCTTAAATAGTTTAGTACAAAAAGCGAGTCAATTAGGACAGCAACTCCTCCCAGATCCTGGTCGTGAAAGCCATCAAAACTACAAGTCTCTCTCCAAAGCAAGAGATCAATTCCTTCGTCCAGAAACTCTGCAAAACCTTCACGAATACCTCATTTCATGGCATCTAATTTTAAAAATATTAGACAGAGCAATGGAAGAAGACTTTTCATCTACCAGAATAAGTTTAATCGCAACAATCAAAGAAACAGAAGGAATGCTACAGAGATTAATGGGAGTTCTCGGAGGATTACTATTATCACCGAGAGAAGAGGTGATCTCCTTGACGTCAAAACGTGAGATAATCCAATACGAAGACTATCGTGAAATTGATATAAGAGAAGCTCTAGTTTCAATTCCAATGGGATTCTGTGGTGATCGATACAGTGATTGGATAATATATTTATCTGTTTTTGATTGTCAGGCTGCGGCAGGACTCGGATCTATAGCAGTGTTAAGATTGCTATTATCATGTCTCCCATCAGCCCCAAGACGTTGGGTTACTGTATGTGATCCAACCCTGAAAGCTGCTGTTAACAATTTCGTTCAGGGACACCTCAGCCCAGAATTAATCAAACGTGAATTCGATTTCGTAATTGAAAAAGGTGGAGGAAAACTATCTTTTGAAAGATGTGATGAATTGACGGTCAAGGTCCAACCAGGAGCGAGTTCTGTAGTATTAAATTATGACTACCAGGATACAATTGTTGTTATAAAGGTGGTGGTACCTCCGTCATTTCCACTGTCATGTATCCATCATCCTCCTGTTGAAGCGCAAGTAGCACGTCAAAAGGCAGGTCTTCGTGAAGATGTCTGGCGTAGGTGGCTTCTACAAATGACCGTGAAACTTAACTCTTCAGCTCGTCTCTGGGATTGTGTTATCTTATGGCAGCAGAATCTAAGCAGGCATTTTGATGGCCAAGAACCGTGTCCGATCTGCTACACGGTTGTCAACGCTGGAACTCAACAACTTCCTTCTATGGAATGTACCTGTTGCCATGGTAAATACCATAAACTGTGTTTGTATAAGTGGTTTAAAAAATCAAACAACTCTACTTGTCCATTGTGCAGAGCAGCTTGGTATAGCAACCCAGAATTTATGGGTCAATAAAAAAAAAAAAAAAAAAAAAAATTCTTTCTTCCCCGACTGCAAAACTCCACATTATCTATCCCTTTTTTGTGGACCAGCAGTGGTGCCAAGGGTTGCTCTTTTTTTTTTTAAAAATCAATTGCGTAATTGTCTACATTGGTGTGCTTCCCCTAGTGTGGTAGTTCTTCTTTCTTGACAGCCGTTACAAAACTATTGATAAGAGTAAGTATCTTTCATCATAAACTACTGTAGGGTTTCGTTGTTGTTATTCTATTGTACATATCCTCCCTCAGGTGCTATCATTAAAATGGCGCAGTTTCCGATAATGCCGGTGTTTGACGGCGATAAGGCTTGGGGTCCACCAAGAAACGATGACAGTCTTGGGTTCGATATCCCTTACCAAAGCTTCGTAAAGGGTGACAAGTTAGCAAGAATCGCTGAATGGATTCCTGACCCATCAAAGAGAGGTAGAGGAAGAGGTGGAAGATACGGTGCTGCATGGGAGTACATGGATGAGGATGAGAAGAACTGGACAACCGCTGACTACACGAAATCCGCTCCAAAACGTGGATTCCGCCCTCGTAACAGAGTTATGGGACGTGGACAGGCAGGACGTGGTGGACTTCACGCCAGAAGAGGTGGACGTGGAGGTGTTGGTGGTCTCAAACCAAAGAAGAAGGCCGACCACAGAGACCCTGGATTCCGTCGTAAGGACATTCACCGTTCAGCTTCTACTGAAGTTAAGCAATCTTGGAACCTTTTGTCTTCAATTAATATTCCTGACCTGACAAAGGTTTCAGCTGAACGTCCTCATCCAATCCCAAAGACTGAAACACTCGCTACCAACGGTGCTCTGTTCGCTTACAATGAAACCTTTGATGGAGCGACTCCAAAGACACCTTATGATATCTGTCAGATGGGGTCATGTGTTGATAATTCAGCTTTAACTGACTCAGAAGACATTCGTAAGATTGCTATGCAACAGGCAGCTAATGCTGATGACAATGGTATTAAGATGTACGCAACTGATATGGTGTTGGCTACCCTGATGTCTTCAACAAAGAGTGTAAACTCATGGGATGTAATCGTCGAGAGAACAGCAAACACATACTTCTTAAGCAATCGTAGTGAAGGAAGTGTTGGAAAGTGGACTGTCGATGAATCCGCACACGAACCACCTCCAATTGAGGAACCACAAAATGCTACACTTGAACAGCAGTGCAACACTATGGGTAAGTTGATGAACGAGCTCACTCTTTTGAACCTGAACTTCTCTCAACAGGTCCTCAACAAAAGACTTCCAGTGAAGAAGGGTAAGTTCGCCCCAGAAAGAATTGCTCCAAAACCAGAAAACCAACCAGAAGGAAAGGCACAGGCTAATGTTGTATACAGATACAACCAGTGGGTCCTTCCGGGTGATATTACTTTGGTTGCAAGAACTCACTTTGATGGTGTTTGTGGTAAGAAACAAAGACCATTCAGAGGATTTGCTCTGTTGGACCACTCTGGAGCTGCCTGGAAACAAAAACTTCCAGACTCACAGGGAGCTGTATTGGGATCAGAGGTTCAGAGCAACTGTTGCCGTATTCTTAAGCAGATTGCTTGCTGTCTTCTTTCAGGAAGTGAGGTTATGAAGTTGGGTTTCATCTCAAGAAAGAAGTCCACATCCACAAACAGCCATTCCCTCGTCCACATGAAGGCTGAGGACCCAAAGAAGTTTTTGACTTCATTTAACAACATCAACGTCACCAGTTTGTGGAACGTTCTGATTAAGATTTTAGACGAGGTTGTAAAGACTAAGTCTGCGGAAAAGACTCAGTCATACGTTCTTATGAAGGACCCAAACAAGAACATCCTTAAGGTATGAAATTATATTATTTTTTCTAACGAAGTTATTCAAACGATAATCAAACAAAACCCACAACAGTTATACGATACTACCCACGACATCTCATCTGATGAGGATGAAAGTGATGACGACAGTGAAGAGGATGAGGAGACCGAGAGCTCTGATGACGAATAGACGTCGTTCTGGACATAACCCCTTCCCTCTTATCCCTTATCAGTTACCCGTTTCTTCACTCATTTGGAGTGTTCTGTACTTAGTATGTGTTACCACATGAAACTTTCATCACGATTTTTCAGTATCGCTGCGCGTGGATAATTCTTGAAAAGAACCATGCTGCCGGGCGAAGGCTGTCTGCGTGATGTGATTGTGTGAGAACACCTGAAGGGGGAAAAAAAAAAAAAAAAAAGAAAAAGAAAAAGAAATTTTTGGGATCTTTTGCAAGTACTAAATCAGCGTTGTGAACTTTGGTGAAAGAAAAAGTGTTGTCAACCAATTTAGGTTGGCCGATTATGTTGTTCTCTTTCGGCTTTTCTCCCCTTCTTCTTTTTTTTTTTTTTACATTGTTTTTTCCTAGCCAAAGAAAAAAAGTAAACTTAAATACTTCAGGAATAGAAAAAAAAGGGAGGGGTAGAATTTTATAGTTGTGGGAGAAAACGACAGTGGAAAAAAAAAAAAAAAAAGAAAAGAAAAGAAAAGAAACGCGGGTTGCTACAATGGTATCATATTTGTCTTTTTATTATTTCGGCCAAGAAAGTTCTCTTTTTTATTTATTTTTTTTTTGCTTCCTATCATCAGGGAATCAAGGAAACGAGAGATAGAAAAAAGAAAAATTTCCCCCTTTCCTGCAATTTTATTTCACTGCTCCACACACCCCCCCCCCTTTCCCTGGTTTTGTTTTTCTTTTTATAATTCTCTTCTCAACTAAATACGAGAACAACTAATACCGATCAGCGACTGTATTGACCTACTCTCGATAAAAAGTGTACTTCAAAATCGGTAGGATGGTCAATCTTGTTTAATTTACTAGTCGTAGCTTGAAGCTTATCACTGAAAAATTTCTTAAAGAAGAAAAAAAAAAAAAAAAAAAGAATAATGGGCGTAGCACAACCCGTGAGACAAGAGCAAATAATTATTTCTTTTTTTTTTTTTTTTTTTCCCGTTTTTTCTTTTTTTTTTAAAGTCATGTTTTATTTTCTTCTTCAGGTGTGCAGTAGCTCAAGACGTCGGACATGTATCTGAAATGCGTAAAATCATTCAACAGAATAAATTACTTTTTGTATAGTTCTCTCTACGTAATGAAATTACTTTATTATAACAGTTTTACCATGAGTATCGAAAAACGAAAACGAGATGATGTAGAAAAAGAAGACGCCGAAGACGACAAAAACTGGTCAGGAGCAAGAGAAGGTTACTATTTTGGAACAAATGAAAAAGGTGTTCTTGGATACCACTTGGATCCACTCCACGGAAACAAGACATCTGTTGGGCGAAGGGAAGACGTCAGTACAAAGGAATCTGGTAGCGTAACAACAGGCTATTTACGAGTCAAAGATTGCATATCTAAGAAAGATGAGGGGAAGAACGAACCAAAGAGACCAGAAATTAGTAGAAAAAAAATGAAAAAACTATTAAAGATGACTCCCGATGAACGACTATTACTTGGATTCGGGTATCTTGACCAGAAAAAAGACGATTTAAAAATACATCGACACGAACCGTCGAAAGATGAAAAATATTCCGATTTAGCTCCGGAGGTTGTCGCTGTAATAAAGGCACAGCAAAGTATGTTTTTTTTTTTTTTTTTTTTCTTCTCTTCTTCTCATTCTTCTTCTTCGTTTAGTTAGTTTGTCTGTCCCCCTTCTGATGTTATACTAATTGTCTATAATAATATTTAAAAAAAAAACAGGAAATAAGATACCCGACAGATATTCTGATCAAAAACGAAAACCCGGATCGAACGAACAGAGGTATGATTTTCACACAAAAAAATCAACAAACGAACGAGACAAGTTTTCCTTATCAATTCTCATTAGTAATATCAAAAAAAAAAAAAAAACAGACAAGCTATATACCTCCTTCAGAAAAGTGAAAGAGATTCTGAACGAAGTAAAAGCAGGCTTGAAGAGAAGAAGAAAAGCGCAACCGTCAGAGACAACAAGCCTTGTTGGTTGTAATCGTGTTACTGCTATCTATTCAATAGTTTACGGTCTGAGTTTTTGTTACGTTTTTTTATGCTGAAAAAATATTTTAATAACATACACAACACACATCACTAACCAGATCGTTTCAATGTCGTGTTTGCCATCAAAGACACTTATTATGTAATTGTGTGAAATTCTTTTTTTTGTTTTGTTTTGTTTATTTACTTTGTTGATTTCAGATAATCAAAAAAAAACAAAAAAAAAACAACAACATGGGAGTAATTGACTTCGTTTCTGGAACAGTCAACACTGTACTTAATGGTGTATGGTATGTTGTTATTCTGATTTCTTTTTTTGAATTGAATAAAGTTGTTAGCATTAAATAAACAAAACAACAACAGGAGATTCAAAGCATGGGTTGAACCCCACCTCTGGGTTGTCGGGTCAACTGTCTTGGTTGTTTCTATCCCTCTGACCCTCGCTGGTGAAATTGATAAAAATAGACTCATGGCTCACAGTGGTCGTTTGAGAGACCGTCTTGTAAGTGAGAAGAAGGAAACCGCCTCTGCTGATCTTGAAGGAAAGTTGATCTCTCTTAATACGGGAAGCTCTGGAAAGGTATGTTTTATTATTGTGAAATTCACGAAGTCTTTAAAAACAACTCAAAAATTTAACAACAAAAAAAAAAAACAAAACAGGACGAAGAGGAATTCTAAATAAATTCTTTCTGTCGTAGTTAAATAGGTTGCGCGTTTTGAAAGAATCTTCGGAGAGCGAGAGATGGGTTTGATTTCTCCAGATTCAATTTCCAACAAGAAACAAAACACACCCGTCATATTCAACGTTGATTATTCTTATTGTCAATAACAGGGATTAAGGTGCTCATTGTGTTAGTTACAAAGGTTAGACCTGTAATCATATGATGTTTTTTTCTTCTTTCTTTTTTTCTGTTTAATGTACCGAGCAACCAAAAAAAGGGTTTGTACTAGGAGAATTGACTTTTTGGTTTAGTAAAAAAGTGTACTGCTCACACCATCGCCAATCAAAATTCCGTTGTATTGCCTCTTGTGCTGTGGTTGAGAAAACCATAAAGTATTGAAGTACTATTTTTTAGAGCACGTAAAAAAAAGGAAGGTTTTTTTAAAAGAAAGAAAAAAAATAAACCTTCAAAAGGCCGTTATCAGTTATCTTGCTGAAGATCATAGTGGAAAATGTGTTTTGTTGTTTACAATACGAGTGGAGGTGTGACTATTCATATATACTTATACAGGGCTACAATGGATTTGATTTCTGATATGGCCCCTCCCAAGAAGTGCATTTCTTTTAGAAACATAAAGTCAGCTAGAGACTATAGAGAAGATGATATAACAGCAGACCTACAGCGCACCATACGAGACATTGATCGAGGACTTCAAACCTACGATGAGGAGTTGGGTAATTTAGCTAGAATCGACTTGTTAAAGATGAAAGCAGAAAATGAACTTCGACAGAAAAAACGAGACTTTGAAGAAGCTGCCAGAGAAGCATCTGAAGAGAAGAGATGTCGGGAAGAAGGAAAGCGGATGCTCGCACAAGAACGTGCGCTTCTACAAGAAAGACGCGAAGCTGAAGAAACAGAACAAACAAAACTAAAAGTAGTGGACCTCGTTAAGCAAATAAGCGATCGAGAAGCTGACTACCAAAAACAATGCGAACGACATGAGTACGACTACCTTCTACAAGATGGAATAGAACGAGGAAAGGGTCGCACAGCTAATCACATAGACAGATCTCGTTGCGGAGGTGCAGTTGAATTAGCAGAACGACACCAGGGAAATGTTCGTCAGCTGCACTACGAAGAACAAAAACGAAACAACAGATCAAAACAATTTATCAAACAACTCGAAGGATCTGAAGAAGAACGCAATCTTTTATTTACTCAACATGACTTCTCAACGGCAATCACAAACAGAATATCTGAATGTGAAACACGTGAAAAAGATCTCCTCCTCGGTTGGTCAAAACTTGAGCAAGTCCGACGCTATGAACTCTCCAAGCTTGCTGAAGAGAAAGAAAAAGTTTCAAATTCATTAGAGAAAATTGTACGACAAAAGAAAGCATTCGCTGTACTCGTCCCATCTCTCATAAGACAATGTTCTAAACACGGCATTGACTTATTATGTTTTGATCCATGGCTTGAGTTCGCTGAATCAATGACCACACTCTAACTCCTTAATTAGATATGCTGAGAAGCACCCATTTACACATAAAATATTGTTGTAATTTATCTTATTAATCCTATAGTTACTGTATTTCTGTTCAGCAGTCCACAATGGAGGAAGGGTATGGCAATATGGATGTGATTGAAGATGGTAGTGTTGCCATTGAGTTCCCATTTACACTAAAAATCGTTATTTCAGTTTAAAACATTTGTTGTAATTTATTTTATGTGATTCAGTCATTCTCTCCAACAGTCCACAATGGAGGATATAGCATGTGGGTATGGCAATATGGATATGATTGAAGACGGTAGTGCTAAGACTGTTTTGGTATCAGCAACTGAATGGTGTCCACCATGGACAAGAAAAGAAGACAATCGACTACGAGAATTAGAATCTCAGAGAGATGATGGAAATCAATTACCTCAAAGTGATGAGGCAGAGCTTAATGATTTATCAAGCAGGTTTCAAAGATTTATAAATCACGGTTTAAAATCCATGGTTAAACTTCCAGGACAAGCTGTACAAGATACATCTCAAATGCTACTTGTCCAACGACGTCTTAACTGGGACCTAATGGTTCATCTCATAACTGGAAAACAATACGTTGGACTAAACGCATGTACTTCAGCAATCACTATTTTAGAACTGTTTCGCAATGAGATCCAAATATGTCAATCTGGTTCAGATCTCGAATCAGAACTTCATGCGCGTGTTGGAGTTCGTAGACTTGGCGGATTAAAAAAAGCACTCCGAGCCTGTAATTACATCTTAGAAGATATTTCTGATATCACTTTTAATAAAATAGAAACAAAACTTCCTCATTTATCGGCAACGGTATCCTCGAGATGGGCAATTCCATTTCCGGAAGAGCTAACGACTGATCAGCCGTTTTTAAGACCAAAACCACTGACTTGTCAAATGATGCATACGAGAGGTACATTCTTATACTATGAAAAACCAGGTGAGTATAAAGTCTGTGGTCTACCGACTTGGAAGAGTGCTGTTGACATACTGGTTGTACTACCTGAACATGGATCTGGTAGGCAAACAATCGATATTGTCGAAATGCTTGCTGCTGGAGAGTACGTTGAACTAACTGAGAACTTACGAAGGTCAGAAGGAGATGTGTATTTACCAAAATTCGAAACGACCACACCCACAATGAAATTAGCACCTCTACTAGAAGCGTGTGGATGTCCGAGTGTTATTGGAAATTATAACAACGATGACTTGTGTTTTAGTATTGATATAAAGATTGATGAAAATGGGCTCAACAGCGATACTCCCAACGAATGCTTCTTCTCTGAAGATACTTTACCGTTGGCTGTCATAGGAGGTAAGCGGTTTAAGCTTCGTCTTAACAAACCGTTTTTACTCATCACCCGACATAAAGCGACCAACGCAATAGTGCAATGCGCAGTAATTGATAACCCAACACCTGTTAAGGATAACATTAATAAAAATAAATCGACATCTGCGTCTGAAAATGCCGCTGATTTGCTGTTCTCTGATCCCATTCAATCAGACGGCACAAACCCAGCAGTTGAAAAATTAGAAAACTTCAACAGTATAATGTCAAAGAGAGCCTCTGTTCATTCGGTTTTTGACATTGCCGGTAAAACAAAAGATGTGAAGGACGTACTCGCAGGCTTCCTAGAAGTGAATGAATATTCAGCTGACCCCGTAATAGCTCGAAGACGAGGAAAGAAAACACAAAAAGATGATACCATCAATAAGAGTACCATTTCTAGCGGCAGTTCGTCCGATTACGAGGATAGTGAACCTGAAGGAGAAAGTTTAACAGAAAAGACTAAAACGTCAAGCGCGTTTAATTTGATCGATTCGTGTGAAGTAACCAAATCAAAAAAGAGTGCATTTTCACTTCAAGATGCCAGTTCGTCATTCGAACTGAAGACGACAGGAAAGAGTGCATTTTCATTAGAAGATTGTTCAAATGAATTAGAGCGAAGGCCTTCTTTTGATCTGAAGGCAACACCGCAATCAAAGAGTAAGGAACCGCGACAGAGAATATCTACTGCATTCGATATTAGTACTTCTAGTCAAGAGTTGAATATAAATAAAGGAAGTTCTGAACCAAGACAACGAGTGTCGAGTGTGTTCGATACTCCTGTCACACCTGATCCAACTTGTAAGAGTGACTCAGAACCCAGACAACGAATATCGAGTGCATTTAATTTAAGTGATGCGAATACCGTTCCGGTGGCGGAAAGTAGTCGGCGGCAGTCATCTCATCCTCCTGTCACACCTGATCCAACTTGTAAGAGTGATTCAGAACCCAGACAACGAATATCGAGTGCATTTAATTTAACGGATGCGAATTCCGATCCGGTGGCGGAAAGTGGTCAGCGCCCTCCTGTCACATCTGAGCCAACTACCGACTCCAGTAAGAGATCGAGTGCATTTAACTTACCAGAGAACGATTCTGAATTGAGTTCTAAGAAAGCAATTCCTACGGAAGTCAATGGAGAAGCCTCTTTGTTTTCATTTGTAAACAATAGCAGTGTCACACCTCAGAACAACATGAGACCTAACCAATCAGCTAGTAGTCCTCCTCCTGCACCATCACCAAACGTTGCTGATTTAGATGCGGTATGGGTGTTATTTATTTTTAAGAAGTGGGAGTGCTGTCTTTCGTGTTCTTGTTTGTTTTTATTTTAATATTGTTAGCAACACACCTTCATTACAGATATTCTCGTCTCCTGAATTTGTAAAAGAACAAGTAATTCCTGAGAAGGAAGTAGAAGTTGAATCGGAAACGAAACAAACAACGAGCATCATGAGCCTGTTTGATTCTCCACCACCTACTTTAGAAGTAAATCTGACAAGACAGCGAGAGTTACAGCGACAACTTGAAGAACTCAAACAGCAAGAGACTATCATGCAAGTTGCTTCTGTTCAACAGAAGCAACAAAATTCAAATCAACACACCGAAGCTTTCAGTGGACTTTGGACTGCTGCATCAAACCAATAAATTCACTGGGAAGGAGGTCCAAGATTTCACTAAAAATGAGCGTTTTTTATTTGATTTCTGTAGTATATCTTATGTTTTTTTTTTTTTTTATTTGCCTTTTAAATTTTCCTTCTTCTAGCTTTTTTTTTAATAATATGATGTGTTGGTATTTTTATATGTGTGTTATTTACTTGTATGTTTTTTGTGATTTGTGTTAAAGAGCATGTTTTGGGAGGAATTCTTCTCCTTCTGAAAAACATGGGAAAAAAAAATAAAAAAATAGAAACTTATTTCAGTTTTCGACAAGCGCGTCCGAAACTTCGGATTTTTTCCCCCTTTTTATTGGATTCCACGACGTCGCTTTGATTGTTGAGCAATTTACTACGAACTAGTTTTTTATAAGAACTGTTTTTTTTTTCTTTTTAAACTTCGTTTAAGTGTAAGTTGTAACGGACTACAGGGCATGAGAACCCGAATTACCAGATTCGAACAACGTCTTCTGGTCAATAAGACAAGAAAAAAAAGAAATATAATTTTTCCCTTTTTATGTTTTCTTTGATTAACAACAACGAATGTTTTTTTCAGTCGGGTACTTTGATATTAATTTTTTTTGTTTTTTTTTAAATTACCTATTAGTCGTTTCTGTTTTTACAATTGTCAAAGTTTTCATCCCTTATTTATTTTATTGGATTCTACGACTTTGCTTTGATTGTGCAAACACTATTCTCGTAAAAAATTGGGTGTTTTTTTTTAATTTTTTTTTTTTCAAATTCTTGTGTCTTCTCTCATTAAAATCTCCCCTTTTTTCAAATCTATCTATACTATATATTTTCCTACCATCCGAAAAGGGGACACACTACAAATCCCTTTGATCTGGTCTCTTTGCGCACTGTAAAAAAAGAATTTAGTTAAGTTGTTTTAGCAGCCATTGTCCTTGGCTTGTGTTCACAGGTAGGTCTGTGCAACAAAACTATCTGCACCATTGATGTGTACTTTTCTGTTTGTCTTTTTTTTTTTTTTTTTTTTTTTTTTTTTTTTTTGTTGATTTGCCCAATGTTTTTTATTTGTTGTGTTAGAATTTCCGTTAATTTCGGTGAAAATTCGAGTTTGAGAGAAAGGGGAAAAAAAAAAAAACCAAAACCAAAACAAACGAATGAACCAAAAAAAAAAAAAAAAAAATGGAACTATAAAACTACCATCACGTACTTAAGATACTTGTGAGTTTATTTCCTTTCACAAACTGATAATTATAATTCTGATTAATGGTTTTTTTCACAACAGCCAATGCCTCCCTTAGATGATTGCCTGTCAGGAGCAAGAACAAATCGAATATTAGTAATGGGCGACAGTGGTGTTGGGAAGAGTGAGTTGCTAGCAGCAGTATGTGATGGTGACGGAGTAGGAAGTGGTTGTCAAGCATGGGTTAAGGTGAATAAAGGACTTCACGGAGGGAAAGAAGTATTTGAGTTCATAGAGCTACACGGGGATACAAAATATCATAAAAGTATTCGATGGCCGATATTCAGAACAGCCGATGGAATCATTCTGGTCTACGACCTCACTGATGACTATTCTCTATTCTCATTAAAACAATGGCATAGCAGTTATAGGGAATACGAAGCGGAGTATGGTAGTGTATCAAAATTTTCATCACCCACTCACACGACGTCATCTTCTCACCATCTCAGGTTCGATCCCCACAGTGAGCTGCATTCACGTGGAAGTTTCAGAAATAATGATACCGACCATAACAGTAATAGTAATAATTATTCTTCAATACCAATATTGGTTGTTGGAACTCGTAAAGACAAAGTCAAGTACGTCTCTTCCGCTCCCAGTCGGTGGCGGACGCTATCTCGCACGCTACTACACTTTCAGAAATTAATGGCCTCGATTCTTCAACAGATCTTGTTTTTACCAATGCCTTCGTTCTTATTGCAAGATGGTACTGCGAGTGTGTTGGAACACTTTCGATCAATTCAAAATATATCATTTATGGAGTGGTCAAGCGTGCATCCTGAGGAAACCATATCAGAGTTAAAAGACTTTCTTAATGGAGTCTCTGATACTGCTCATGTTGGTGTATAGGTCAGAATGTGATGAGATAAAAAACTATCTTCCTTTTGTTTTTTTTCCTAACCTTCAAATCTGGTGAATTCATTTTTCAAAGTAACGGAGACGGTATTGTCTTGTATCGCCAATTTTTTAGTAGCGAATTTTTTTTAATTAAAAAAAAAAATTTTTCTAAAAAAAAAAAAAAAAAAAGGAAGTAAAATAACATTTACAGCGATAATCGAATCATTCTGTTTTTTGAGAAATATTCGTTTTTTTTTAGCTAACTATTTTTAATTTTGTGTGTTTTTTTTTTTTTTTTTTTTTTTTCACAAAAAAAAATAAATAAAAAATTCAGATTCGATTCCAGTGAATTGAAGTTACGTTTGTTTCTTCATTTTTAAATATTTATATCATCATTTCCCTTTTTTTTAAAGACTTTTTTCGGCCTATCATGGCCGATAAATTACAGTCAATGGTAGGACCGTGTCCGGTTGACAAGGAGCTTCGCAATGATCTTACTGCAGGAGCTTTGTTAGTCAGAATAGCTGAGAGAGTGACATCGAAGAACAAAGTGAAACCTGTATTGGTTGTTGTGAGCAAATCTCACATAACCGTATTACCGAAAGGAGGAGGAGATCCAAGAGTAATCCCTCTGGAGTACGTAACAGAAGTCATGGTCAGTCAAAAGAAGGTTCCTCAAATGCTATTTCGAGTTGCAAATTCTGAGATTGCTGACCTAATAATTAACTTTACAAGGGAAAAGAGAAATCTCGAGCCGAGTGCTAGCGTTGGTAATTTCTTTCATGTTTTTCAAAGACTAATGCTTATACAATATAACAGACAGATAGAACCAAAAGCTGTGGAAGGAAGTTTATACCAAAGAAGTAATATTGAGAGATTGGGATCTACTAGTTCAAAGCTAAACTTTAAGCAGGCAATTCAACAACAAAAACATTCACAGCCTCCTCCACCACCACCGCCACCACCACCGAGTAATCCTCCGCAGCAGCAGCAACAACAACAGCAGCAGCAGCAAGGAAGGCCTGATTTCTCAAATGTTGGTCCACCCAAACCTGCTGCGCCTCCATCATCTGTCTCAAGTTCTTTTAGTAGTAACAAAGTAGCTGCGAAACCAACTTTTGGTGAAGTTCACAGAGCTGATTCCGTATCATCCGCAGCCAGTTCTCGCATCAGCCCTGCGGAAAAAGCTAAAATGTCCCTCTCTCAAGGCTACTCCAATGGTGCAGCAAGTCGCAGTTCTAGTCAAGAAACAAATAAATTTTCAAAACAAGGAACGTGGGTTAATATTTATCACAAAGCTTCTCAATTATCTGTTGTAGTTGCCGGAGGTAATCGAATAGGATTGGGATCACCTGCGGTGTGTTTTTATGCGACGAAGGGAGAGTTGCAAAACGGGTTTACATTACAAGATGAACTTGGAAGATATTGGACACCAACAGCAGATGGAAAACACATCACGTTATCTGAAAAGGAACGAAAAGATGTTGTTTGGTTGCATGATGATCACGGAATTTTATGGGAAACTTCTGTTCGTTCTGCTGCTCATCTCCCAGAGTCACCTGGTCCTGGTGCTATCTTCTCTATGAAATCACAACGGATAACTGAACATGAGAATGTAGCTGTTGAATTCACTCCTTGTGAACCCCCAAGACATATTGTTCAGAAGAATATTAACAAAAAACAAGTTGCGTACAACAACGAAGCTAAACTCGCAACGGACACACTCGCAGCTAATAGAAATCATTTGGATTTGTTATCAGAACAGCAGTTGAAGTTTTTAAACATCCACAACAATCAATTAGCTGGACAGACCGAACTCTTAAACAGCGCAAAACAGCTACAGGAATTACAACGTCAACAAGATGAATTTAGAAGAAAGCAACAAGAAATGCTTCGTTTACAACAACAAGAAAATAATCGAATGCTTAACGAGACTATTCAGGGACTTCAGCAATTAGAAGTAGCACAGCAACAACGACACAATGAGTTATCAGTTGAGCGTGATCGACTGATAGCTGAGAAGGATGATATGGTAATAATAAAAGACTCGACTTTTATAAGCGAAAATGAGGAAATTAAAGACACCAGATCTCAAGCAACACCCGACCCAAGCATTCCTCACACTCATTCAGAAGGCACACTCAGCAACAACAGTCTGGTGTCACCTTCAGGGCAAGCTGCTAAGGTTACTGATAAGGAAGCTGATAAGGTTACTGATAAGGTTGCTTCTTTTCGAAATGGATATTCTAGTTTTTTAAAAAAACATGATCCAAGTCGGGCAAAGGAGGCCACTGAACTCGCTAAAAAAGCCGTCGGCAGGGAAGAATTAGCTTACCGAGAACTTTTATCCCGTTATAGAAACTGTCCCGTGAGGGATGCAGATTTCTTAAGAGAAGATCAAATATCAAGTATCAAGAATGAAGTCAGAGAGCTAAGAGCACTGTTGGAAGAAGGAGGGCCTCCAGCTAAGAGATCAGTTCGTAAGGGATTCATTGACAGTAGGTATCTGATTGAACTTCCCGTTGGTAGATCTGTTAGGCCCAGTGTGGGTAATCAATCAAACCAGCATCATCAAAGTAGTCAGAATAATCAAAATCTACTGTCGCCTCTCGCTCCTAATGGTGGTGGACAATACACGTCTTTCCCACAGTCATCGTGGACCCGTCAGCCTCACAGAAATTACTACAACAGCGATCCTCACATTTCTACCGACTATCGGTACAGTGACAGGTGATAATCTTTTTTTGTATTTAATAAGTATTTCGATTGTTAAAAAACAATGTTGACAAGCACACCGAACCTTTCCTTTGCTTTATCAGTTTAAGTCGGTTCACGGTTTTCGTGACACAAGCAAAACCGCCAACAAGTGTTATGTATTACTGTTTTAAGTTAACCCTCTAATAAGAGGCCAAAAACCCTGTTTTTGAGAAAAATCGAAAAATTTGACAAAGGGGAAAAGGGGTGTGGGGAAAAATACAAAAAAATTACAGGGTGAAAGACACCCCCCCGCGCATTGAAAAAAAACTGAGGTCAGCCCGCAAGGGGGCCAAAATAACTTGAGAAAATGCAACAACAGCCTAAAAAAACACTGTTGCTTAGGACCCCTGGGTTCGCTTTGATTTTAGCAATGTTGTAGGAGTAGAGTGCTTCCGTTTCATGTTTTTCGGTGGGATATGATTGTGTGTAGCAAAGGTATGGTTGTTGCAAACAGGGGCTGAATACTTGTCAATATTTTCGTGATATTGTTCGAAGCAGGGATCCGTGCATAAGAAAACCTCGCTTTTTGAACAAGAAGTCGATGACCTTACTTTTTTTGAGAACAAATCCGTGAACTGCAGTCCCCAAAAATATCAAATTTTCGTAGGTAGTGACATTTTGTGTGAGTTTGGTGTGTTCCATGATCAATAAGTTGAGAACATGGCCTTTTTTTGAACTGAGCATATGTCCCGACGTCTTTTTCAGACTTCTTTTGGAGGGTGAAAACATTGAAGATAGAAATCTCTGACAAGTAGTGAAAGACTTTCAGGGTCCAGCGTTTTGTCATCAGAGTTCTTCTTGCCTTCCCCCTGATACCGTCTACGAGGTCAACACCACCCATCAGTTTGTTGTACTGATGGATCTGTACCGGTAAGTCGATGGTCACTTTTTGATAGATTTCCTTATTTTAGTCCATCACGTGGCTGTCTCATAATTCTCCTCGAGAGGCAATGTGCTGAAGACATGTACTTCTTTTGGATTGCCCCTGAATTTATGTGATGCACATTGTGCTAGGACTGAAAGTACGAGGCAGAGAACTTCTCCACCCGTCCCTGCGCCTCCGCCTTATTGATCTCGGACCATTTGGGAACTATTGTTTCCCAAAAGCTGCGGATTTTGTAGAGCTTGTCAGTAGGTACGGGGTTGGTGACAGTGTAAAACTTTAGATTGGTTCGAATTTAGAGGAACCGATCTCAGGAAGCGAAGTGGGGTGTGTACGCTGGGTCTGATGTACCGTTCCTGTAATCTGAGATATTTGGCTTATCACAGAGACCCACGAGGATATTGAGTCCTAAAGAGAGTTTGAGTTCAGCTACGTTAAGATTGAGTGCCTAGTTGTTGCTGCAGTGCGAAATCATCTCATCACCTTTGGGGTGAACACAAGTTCAAATTTCTGCAGTTCCTTCATCAATTTCAGGTCTGACATGTCCTGCAAGGACCGCCGAAACGTGTGTCGCTTTACCTTGGTGATTTTCTTGCTCCATTTCAGAGGGGAAATGCTTGGCTCTATTGTACTCTTTTCATCGCTCGAAGAAGACTCAGGAGCACCCAAATCTGGGATAGGTGACCCTACTGAATCATTTTCGATGGAAATAGTTTTAGGGATTTTAATTTTTGGCTGAAAACATGGGATAGTCATGGGCAACCTGGCTAAGACTGTTCCCAGTGCAGAAAAAAAAAAATGAACTTTTTCTCAGAAAAAGCTGGTGATTTTTGCAGCACGATCCCACATAAAATTTGTCGTTTTTTGGCAGCTCTGGCTCCACCCTTGTACTCACAAGGTACATTTTTCCCCTTTGTCAAAAAAAAAAAAACGCGAAAGGCCACTATAGTGGCCTTCAGGGCTTAAAGGGTTAAAGCCAATTATTTTTACTTTTTTTAATTTTTTTTTTTTTTTAAATTTTCGGTTACTTAATTATGTATTCGGAGACGAGAAAAAAAAAAAAAAAAAAAAAAGAAAAACAATAGCCACTACGATGAAGGTATCCTGTCTGTTCGGTGTTCTGCTATTTATTGTCCATTTAGTTGTCTTTGGTATTACGTTCTATTAGTTTGTATTTCTTTTTCCCTTTTCCCTTTTCCCTTTCCCTTTCCCTTTTTTTTTTTTTTTTTTTTTTTTTGCACCGGCAAAAGTTCGGAGAAGAAACTATTCAGATTAAGAGCCGTTTTATTATTATTTTTTAATCTTTTCTTTTTCCCTGTGCGCCAGTATTACTGTCTGAGCGGGTTCAAACAAAGTGAAGGTACTCAGAGGGCGTAAACTTAGTTTGTTTGGCAGCAGCGTGCGGGTTATGTTACTTTTTTTTTTTTTTTTTTTGTATTTTTGTGAGTCTAATGTCATTTAATATGTGTCGTATACAATTTTTATTTTTATAGTATTTTTCTTTTTTTGTTTATTCTCTCCCTTTGACGAAAATTGGCGTTATCAACCGTATCTTACACTGTCTGCTCGCGCGGGCGGTGGGTTTAGGTAGTCATTTATTCCGGGTTATTCTACGTCTCTTATCGTATTACCCTGTTAGCTTTTCCTGGCTTTTGGCTTCCTAAACTTCGTAAATAAATAAACTCTATCATCTTAATTACTGTTCTTTTGCAAATTTAACTAACTAAAAACAACTTGAAATACGACCAAAAATTGATAAATTCGATTTATTAATAAACTGGAATGAAGTCCTAAGAGGGACGAGTAGTATAAGATTAAGGTTCCTTGAAACTATGTATTCCACAAGTGTTTTTATGGAACAGCAGAACAATGTATTTTTATAATTTATTTTCCTCTTTTTTTTTAATAATAAACTCATATTCTAACTAAATTAAAACGATATAGTCATAAGACACTTGTTGGTATCTATGGGTATCAATTATTCGATAAGGTGGAGTATTTTACTCTCACCAAGGTCTTAACTGTTTCTGTTAGGGAATGCTTTTTTTTTTTTTTTTTTTTTGGGGGGGGGTAAAGTCAACCCAAAAAATTTGGAAAAACGTATACTACAGTCACGGCCTTGTGGAGCTTCCACTAGAACCGTTGGCCCCCCTATTTCGGGCGAATTTTCTTTTCAAAATCAGTAATAGTGCAGTGGCTGGTACTATCTCTCTCGGGGGAGATTTTAGTTCCTCGAAATTCTTTTTTTTTCAGGTATCTGTTCAACTCGCTGTTACTCATTTTTTTTTAAGCTTGGAATTTTTTTTTTCTTTTCCGCTGTTCACTAGAAGTTGTAACATTTTTTTTCCCCCCAACTAACTCTGTCGTTTATTATTATTATTACTGTAATTATAAATATCACGGTGTATAAAAAATTTGGAGTATAACAACTTTGGATATAAAAAAGATGGTGGATTCTCGGAAAAAAAACTTGGTGGATTTTTATAAAAAAGTATGAAAGTACACATTTTGACTGTAAAATGGTAGTTTTTGGGGATGAAATTTTTCACACTATGCGGAATTTTTTGAAAAAACGGGATCCTTTTGAACCCCTGAAGACGTCGGTAAGCAAGGTGGAGCTGGGTTTGATAAAGAAAGAGGAGCGGGTAAAGGAACACAAAAGTCTCGCTGCTATGAGAAGTGGTCAAGGGGGGAGTTGCTTAACATTGGTGAGATGGTGAACTCTGCCACCAATGTGTCAAGGGCGATTGCATACTTCAACACGGACCATAAGAAGAGATCAACAGTGCAGGCAGGGCAATGAAGCTCTTTGTTGAGGAACAAAAGAGGAAGACAAAGGGAGAACCACTAGAAGGGCAGGTGAAATCTGGGAGACCAACCATCTTAACCACTGATGAGGAAGCGGGTGCTCGATTTAATTGAGAATATCCGTGCCTATGGTGGCTCTGTGTTTGCTTCTCTTCTCTGGTTTCAAGCACAGGTGATACGCCGGGACGCGTGGATTCCGGTTACCTACAAGCAACATGGACCTACAAGTTCCTGGAACGGAAGGGTTGGATACCGTCTTGGAACCACTGCGAAAGTAGCGCCTGAAGCAGAACTCCTATCAGCTCGGTCAAGGTTTCTGGAGCAATAATCCCATACTTTATTAAGAAACGCTCCAATCGGATCTAAACTAACTAAAAAACACTCCAATCGGATCACCCTGGCCTCGCAGTATATGCCCAGTTTAGGGGGCAGATAACTGAAGAAGTCCTTCGTCGATTTGAAGAAGCCAATACCACGGTTATACTGGTGCAAGGCGGATAGACTTCTCATCTCCGGCCGCTGGATCTAACTGTCATGGCCAACTTCAAAGAAGCATCAAGCTTTCTTGGTGAGTGGATGACAGAGCAGATGCGCAAGCGGGAGGAAAAGTTGAAAAAATCAAAGCAAAAAGCTGATAGAAACTTTAAAGCGCGCTGCGAAAGGGAAGGGTCCAAAGGGAGCTCCTGAATCCGAACCCATGTCAAAATGGATGAAGGAGCTCACAAAAACGAAGTCGCAAATTGGGTGGATAATGACAGCCCTTGATAGTATTACGAAAAATACTATCATGGCTGGTTTTATAAAAGCAGGTATTGTCAATCCTGCAAATCCACCCGAGTCCTGAAGTCCGTAGTTGTGAACATGAGTTCATGTTTCTTAATACCGCACCTCATACCTCGGTGTATTACAACGATTGGAGAAGGGAACTCCTTAGTTGTAGTTGGCCTCGTCTAGACTACTACTTGCTGCTTTTAGGAATTTTGACATCATTCATTAAGACTGGTGTGCAACCAGCTACCAACAACGTTATTTGTGGATATGTTGTCCTGATATGTATCTGGAAGCAACTTCAACATTAGTTATCAATCCCCCACCAGGTTGGTACACAAGACCAGCCTGTAGAACTTTAACCAGTTCAAAATGTCGATAATTTAGTACCAAAGTCAAAAGAAAAAGGTCAAAAAAAAAAAATTTTTTTTTTTCTGGAATCCGAATTTTGCTAAGTGTTTTCTGTGAATGATTGTACTAAAAAAACTTTGGATATAATAAAGATGGTGGATTTGGCCATTTTTTGCTGATTTGGAGACTTTTTATACACCATGATATTTATAATTACGGTATTATTTTTTTTCTTTTTTCGGAAACTGTCTGGCTGTATTTCTGTGTCACTTGAGCAAAAGTTTTGTTTTACTTTCCCATTTGGCACACACATCTATGGATTTATGTTAAGGGATTGATTCAAAGCTAATAACACAAACGGTCAAAGAATATGATGATTTGGGAAATGATAAGGTAATCTTTTTTTTTTTTTTGGAACTTCTGCTGAGTTTATGCGTGTTGTTGACACACGGGAACCCATAGGGCAGCTCATGCCTGCATGAGTTAGATACCGATGAACCCGGTTAGAAACAGATTATCTGAATCTCTTTGCATAAAACTTCCAGAGGTTGGGAACACTATCAGGACCTGAAGCACAACTCTACCTGTCCGTGAGTATTTGTCTTTGCTAATCTCGTCAAAATCAGATGGAACTCTTGTGGTTATTTCAAACTTTTGAAATCCTGAGAATTTTCGAAAATTTTTTTTTTGTGTGGAATTAGATATCCGTGTTTTTTTTCTCTTCTTTTTTTCTCTTGCTGTTCATGCAATGGTTAGTGTTAGTAGGGGAATAACACAGTCAGGGTGTTAATGTTATACTGAAATTATAGGTTTATCAAGGCAAAGGATTGGTTATTGGAGATGAAAACAAAAAATATAGATTTTTTTTTTTTTTTTTTTTTTTTTTTATAAAAGAAGAGAAAAAAAAGCATTCAGATTAATCTTATGTTTTCGTTGAACGCAGACAGAATCCTGTCCGCATGGTGAGGGGAAAATAAATTATGACTATATGAAATAACGGCTTTCAATCTAAAGTAGTTTGTTCTCCGGCTATGTCGGTACAAAAAAAAAAAAAAAAAAAAAGTCTATCGATCCATGAAATTAAATTTGTCACTACTTCTTCCTTTTATGTCTTTCCCTTTATGTATGTTAATTTTATTTTATTTTCTGGGATTAGGTCCACTGCCTAACTTGCACTCGGTAGTTCGGACTAGTTAGCTGATACTGGTATTTGATTGATTTTATTGTTTATTTTGTGATAACCCGCAACTAAAACCTTAATCAATATCGTTAAACTAAGGCAAGGTGGAAAAAAAAGCTGTAGATTGATTTCCCTTTTATTTAGTTACTGCTACGGCTATGGATTGTGTGGTAAATTACCCCGACTAACCCGAAAACTTGCTGATGAAGTCCTAAGAGGGACGAGTAGTATAAGATTAAGGTTCCTTGAAACTATATATTTCATGGTAATTTATGGAACAGCAGATTTGTGTTTTTTATAACTTTTTTTTTATTTCTTGGCTTCTTAGGGGAAAATTCTATGCTTTTTGCGGTGAAAATCAGAAAAGCGCGGTATATCACTCTTGGCTGAGCGTGAAGTTTTTTCACCGCAAACATTATTTCACGCCTGGGCATGTGACTTATTTTTGACTTTCGAAGTGAATTTTTTTCTATTTTTTTTTTTTTTTTTTTGAGGAAAACCTGATAAGGATTGTCCTGGAGATTCACTTCTCACTACAGGACATGTCACCTAAAGGAGGGCTCGTAGACCGTCGGTGTAAATTTTCCCTTCGAAACGACGGTTTTAAATACAAATTCGGATACAGATTTTCACTTGTGGGTGGGTTCTTACCTCGTTTACTCCCACGCGCGTGAAAAACCAAAGGTTATTAACAATCAGTTATCTTATTTTAATTTATTATTTTTATTTTCTTTTTTAAAAAAAAATATTTTAATTTATTGTAAAACTGTCTTATAAAAAACTAAGCTGTAGAATGATGCTTAGGGACAAAATAAATGTCATATCGTCTTTGCAAGTTTCAGTTCACTTACTAGACGTGTAAGAAGAAACCCTCTGACACAATGTGATTGGATAATTTGATGGGACTTCAACAACATGCACCTTACTTTTATATATACTGTAATTATAAATATCACGGTGTATAAAAAATTTGGAGTATAACAACTTTGGATATAAAAAAGATGGTGGATTCTCGGAAAAAAAACTTGGTGGATTTTTATAAAAAAGGATGAAAGTACACATTTTGACTGTAAAATGGTAGTTTTTGGGGATGAAATTTTTCACACTATGCGGAATTTTTTGAAAAAACGGGATCCTTTTGAACCCCTGAAGACGTCGGTAAGCAAGGTGGAGCTGGGTTTGATAAAGAAAGAGGAGCGGGTAAAGGAGCACAAGAGTCTCGCTGCTATGAGAAGTGGTCAAGGGGGGAGTTGCTTAACGTTGGTGAGATGGTGAACTCTGCCACCAATGTGTCAAGGGCGATTGCATACTTCAACACGGACCATAAGAAGAGATCAACAGTGCAGGCAGGGCAATGAAGCTCTTGGTTGAAGAACAAAAGAGGAAGACAAAGGGAGAACCACTAGAAGGGCAGGTGAAATCTGGGAGACCAACCATCTTAACCACTGATGAGGAAGCGGGTGCTCGATTTAATTGAGAATATCCGTGCCTACGGTGGCTCTGTGTTTGCTTCTCTTCTCTGGTTTCAAGCACAGGTGATACGCCGGAACGCGTGGATTCCGGTTCCCTACAAGCAACATGGACCTACAAGTTCCTGGAACGGAAGGGTTGGATACCGTCTTGGAACCACTGCGAAAGTAGCGCCTGAAGCAGAACTCCTATCAGCTCGGTCAAGGTTTCTGGAGCAATAATCCCATACTTTATTAAGAAACGCTCCAATCGGATCTAAACTAACTAAAAAACACTCCAATCGGATCACTGGCCTCGCAGTATATGCCCAGTTTAGGGGGCAGATAACTGAAGAAGTCCTTTGTCGATTTGAAGAAGCCAATATCACGGTTATGCTGGTGCAAGGCGGATGGACTTCTCATCTCCGGCCGCTGGATCTAACTGTCATGGCCAACTTCAAAGAAGCATCAAGCTTTCTTGGTGAGTGGATGACAGAGCAGATGCGCAAGCGGGAGGAAAAGTTGAAAAAATCAAAGCAAAAAGCTGATAGAAACTTTAAAGCGCGCTGCGAAAGGGAAGGGTCCAAAGGGAGCTCCTGAATCCGAACCCATGTCAAAATGGATGAAGGAGCTCACAAAAACGAAGTCGCAAATTGGGTGGATAGTGACAGCCCTTGATAGTATTACGAAAAATACTATCATGGCTGGTTTTATAAAAGCAGGTATTGTCAATCCTGCAAATCCACCCGAGCTCCTGAAGTCTGTAGTTGTGAACATGAGTTCATGTTTCTTAATACCGCACCTCATACCTCGGTGTATTACAACGATTGGAGAAGGGAACTCCTTAGTTGTAGTTGGCCTCGTCTAGACTACTACTTGCTGCTTTTAGGAATTTTGACATCATTCATTAAGACTGGTGTGCAACCAGCTACCAACAACGTTATTTGTGGATATGTTGTCCTGATATGTATCTGGAAGCAACTTCAACATTAGTTATCAATCCCCCACCAGGTTGGTACACAAGACCAGCCTGTAGAACTTTAACCAGTTCAAAATGTCGATAATTTAGTACCAAAGTCAAAAGAAAAAGGTCAAAAAAAAAAAATTTTTTTTTCTGGAATCCGAATTTTGCTAAGTGTTTTCTGTGAATGATTGTACTAAAAAAACTTTGGATATAATAAAGATGGTGGATTTGGCCATTTTTTGCTGATTTGGAGACTTTTTATACACCATGATATTTATAATTACGGTATTTTTTTTATTGTCTTTTGTTACTTCCCACTGTTACGGTAATGCTATTAGTCAAATTAATTTTAGCAAAAAAAAAAAAAAAACAGAAATTATTGGTTACTTTTAGAGTTTATGGAAAAAAAAAAAAAAAAATGGAAAAAAAATGAAAAAATAGTGGTATTATATATAGCTTAACTGTGTCATGCTTTTTTTAAATTATTTTTAGCGGAGGCTACTTTATAAATAGCAATGCATCCGAGAGTGCGTAAGTATGGCAAATGGAATGCCTTTTTCAACGTGTAAATGCAATGCCTATTAGGAAGACGAAAATTCTTCTCACCCGCAAACACGAACTGGATCAACACCGAACGAAAAAAAAAAAAAAAAAAAAAAAAAAAAAAAGTCTTATCTATCCAACGAAATTTGTTTTTCTTTGTGTGAATGTGAACAAAAAGCCTTTCTTAGAAAAAAAAAAACTGATTCTTTTTTGTTTCCTTTTTTGTTCTTCTTGTTATTTGGACATTCCTTTTCTGTTTTTTTTATAGCTTTTTCCCCCTTTTCACCTCCCAGCCACCTCGGTTTGTATTGTTCATTTAAATGGTCAAACCTGTTAGAATATTGAGCAATGTATTAGTTTTTCTTCATTCAATCTTAACAGAAATTTTTTGGAAAAAAAAAAAAAAAAATGGATTCCGTAGTCGACACTCACGTCCACCTCTCTGATAGAGAGAGATGGCAATTACCTGCATACGGTTGGCATAAGGAGGATCCAAAAATTGATCATGACTTTACCCCGGCAGTGTTTAATTCCGAAGTCTGTGAAACCGTTGAAAAGGTAATCTTTTGCGAGTGCATGTGTGCGGAAAGTGAGGAGTTAATGGCAGCAGAAGCGCAATGGGTATGCGAAATGGCTTCAAAAAACTCACACAAATTAGTTGGAGCAATTGCCTCGGCACCACTTGGCTTCGTAGAAGGAAACGATCTAAAGAAATATCTAAACACTATCAAACACCCAAACCTTAAAGGAATCAGACAACTAATTCAAGGAAAAGATGAGGGTTTTGGAGTTACTTCGAAATACATTGACGGATGCAAAGCAATCGGTGAAGCAAATCTCATAGTTGATCTCTGCGTCAAGGGACAGTTAGATTCTTGTATTGTACTTGCGGAGAAATGTCCTGAAACGACTTTCGTTCTAGATCATATCGGAAAACCAAACATAACAGGAGAGGGTGGTGTTTCTGATAAGGATTGGGAATCAAAAATTGCGCTTTTGGCGAAATTTTCAAATGTAAATGTGAAAATATCAGGCATAATCACAGAGGTAAAAGGAGCTACTTGGACGCCATCTCTCATCGAACCTTACATTCAATATGTTATCACTACCTTTTCATGGGATAGAGTTATGTATGGATCTGATTGGTACGCTAGTAAGTTAGCATCTGAAACATACGGTGAGTGGATTAACGCACTGAAACAGCTTCCATTTATTAAAAATGCGGGAGAAGACAATCAGCGAAAATTATTTAAACAAAACGCTGAAAGAATTTACAAATTATAAAACAAAAAAAAAAAAAGTAAAGCAAAAATAAAAAAATAAAAAAAATAAAAAAATAATGTACTAATTAGAAACTAATGTGTGAATGCTAGTCGGACAGCATTTGTTTGCTGATTCACAGCAATAATAAAAAAAGGTTATTTGTAATTTAGTAATTTTTTTTTCTTCTTGTGAAACATTTTCGATTTCAACTCCACAAAAGAAATCTAACCGTACAATCAAAAAAAATGAAATATAAATAACAAATGCTGGTTCAACTTCGACCGAATAACCACGTGCGTATTCTTTTTTTTTTCCCCTTTTTTTTTTTTGAAAACTTTTCTTACCCACTCGCAAAGGGGCCAATGAGAGCTATGTGTGTGTTGTGTAGAGATAACGCCTTGACAAGTTACTTCTCATTCAGTCAGGTGTTGCTGCATTATTATGTCATTTATTTGGTAGTGGTAAACCTTAAGAACAAACTCATATCTTAACTCCTCTTACAGTAGGGAGGGAGGATGCCTCTCCTTGCAAGGAGACTGCAGCGAGGGTGTCGACAAAGTTCCAGACTTTCCTGGTCTGGTGGAGGTAGAGTGTTAACGGCTGTCGTCAGCTGCAGAGCTGTCGAAAGCGCTGGCATGGGAATGATGGTTCCTCTTCTCCCAATGCTGGCTGAAGGTGTTGGTATCGGAGCCAGTGGAGTCGGCCTCATGGTAGGCGCTGCATCAACAGGAAAAATATTCTCTTCCTTAGCAATAGGAAGAGTTGCAGATAAATCAGAAAATAGGAAAATTCTTATGATACTTGGTCGTATTACATGGTCTTTATCCGTCCTTGGAACTGCTTTGAGCACTACATTCTTCCCTCTTCTCCTCTCTCGCTTTACAATGGGAGTTGCAGCAGCGGCATCAACCGCTTGTGCAACAGCCTACGTAACTGACATTGCTGCTTCTATGACGCACAATAAAAATCTAACTCTCTGCAGTTTAGATTGCGCTTCCAGTTTCTCTTATGCCGCAGGTCCCCTACTGGGGGGAATTCTTGTGACTCATCTCGGAGTTAGCAGTCCGTTTTATATTCTTGGTGCTGCATCAGCTGCTGCAGTCTTCGCAGTTCACTTTTACCTCCCAGACGGGACTGGTGCAAAGAAGATTGAAGGAAATGTTGAAAAAGTACTTTCCTTTAAAAGTATAATAACAGGGATTCGAACAGCACCTGAAGCAATCATACTAGGAAGGGTTGCGACATATGTCGGATGGGGAGCAATGCTAACACTCGTTCCATTACAAGCTGCAACTGTCTGGGGAGCCACTGCGACAGATATCGGAATCGTATTTTCTGTTGCTGCTTCTGTTGGAATTATTTGTATGCCGGTTGCAGCTACTCTCGTTGATAAGTTTGGTTCTCAACATCTATATCGCATAGCTGCAGTGTTAGCTGTTGTTGGATGCACTGGTGTCGCTTGTTCTTCAACATATCTCCAGTTCTTTGTGTCATTTCTAGTTTGGGAAACTGGCGAAGGAATACTCGCTTCTGTGTTAACATCAGTCACAGTGGAAACTGCTGCTGAGAATCGCAAAGCAGAACTTATCACAACAACAAAACAAGCTGGTGAAGTTGCTCTTCTCCTCAGTTGTCCACTTTTTGGGGTCTTGGCGGACGTGTTTTCTCCTACTTGCGGATTGTTAACTTGCGCTTCATTAACAGCAGCTCTCTTTTTACGTAGTGGTTATACAATGACTTGATACAGCCACATTAATATAATGTTGGCCATTCTTGAGCTTGAGTAAACAGTTTTAAACTGCTGCAAGGAATATATTTTCTTAATTTTTTTTCCTTTTTTTTTTTTTTTCAGTTCTGTTTTTTTTTTCTTTTTTTTTTCGGGAAGTTCTGTGCAAAAGTGTTAAATCAGATCTTTTAGTAATTGAGTACGCTTTTCCTCCTTCCTATTTTCTCATTTTCTGATTTGCCTTACGTAATTGGCGTTCAGAAGAGATAAAAGATCGATGTACTGATCAGTGCAGTTACTCATTTCATTTTTTTTATGTGTAGTTATGTTTTTTTTTTAAAAATTCTATACCCTCGGGATTTGATTAGCATTCTTCATTTTTTTTTACTCTTTTTTTTCAATGACATTATTCTCGTTAAGGGTAAGAAAAAAAAAAAAAAAACTACTTTTTTTTTTTCTCTCTCTCTGCGTATACCGTGACGGAGCGCCACCGCGCCAGTCAGTCTTTTTTTTTTCATTTTTTTTTTTTTTTTTTTTTTTTTCCGTAACCTCATACGGGATGAGTAATTCTGCTACATGTTTTAGTCAATTTTCCATTTTTAAAATTGAACCTTCCAATCTACCAGGTCAACATGTTTCTATGAGCCCAAGATGATATATCGCAAAAAACTTTTTGTGTGACAGGTAAAAAAAAAAAAAAAAAAAATGTCCGTGAAACCAATTTTAAAGCATGGTACAAGTTTCGTTGATGGAACACATCAAGTTGCAGATTCGAGACACATGAAATGGGATGAGGGTAATCTAAAAGAAAATCAAGAATATATGGATAACAATCCGAAAATGAAAATAGATGAACCGGACACTCCCTTCGTAGAATACAAAATGGAAGATGACCAAGAACTCAAACACGATGAGGAAACTGAAGAACTTGAAAAACGACGTAAATTAGAAATTGAAAAACATACTGAAATTGATATCCACGCTAGACTTGTAATGGCTGAAGCGAAGCTTAACAAGCACGTCGATAAAACTGATGATGTGACCACACCAACTGAAAAGGATAAAGAAGCGGATTTTAAAAATAAAAGACGTGCTGTGTATGCTGACGAAGGCGCAAAGTATGTTAATAATTATTTTTTTTTAAAAACAGCTGATAAAAAAAAAATCAAAATTAATTAACAAAAAAAAAAAAAATTAGATTTAAAGATCTTCTCAAGAATGGTATTCCTGACTCAGATGAAGAAGATGACGATGATGAAGATGAAAAATAAGTGGTAACAAATCGATGATGGTTTATTATTTTTTTTAGATTTTAAAAAAGTATGCGCTGCTTGTTTCGAGACCTACGAATCGATCCTTAGAATCGAATGGTCCTTCGCAACTTTACAACTTCGTGTAGTAGGTATCAACTACCCGTGTGGTTATTATTACTGGCTCAATCGGTAATGGTCAGTCCCCTAGCCATTGTTATCTAAACACACATCTGATTCGTGATATTACTGCAAATTAAAAAAAAGCTTTCTTAGAGCTCACCTCCAGCTGGGTTGTTTTTTTGTATAACACAAATGGCAATGCCACTTCTTTACTCATAAAGGAGAAACAACATGACACACGTTTTGAGTTTTTTTTTAAAAAAAAAAAAAAAAAAATTAATGTTTTTTTTTTTATCTCTTACAATACAGACTATAAGAAAAATGGCACCTATGCTGCCACCTCCTAAACCCTTGGCGAGGAATACGGTAGCCAAGGGAATTCCTATTGCGGAGATAAAGTATAAAAAACCAGAATGGTCAGGGAAAGGTTCACGAGGATGGGGAAGGTTTGAAGTAGTAAAAGGGGGCAGCCTAGTAGACATATTAAAAATAAGTAAAGAATACCACATCATAGGAAGAGACACTAGATGTGATACAGTTATAGAACACCCCAGCAGCTCAAGACAACATGCTGTATTTCAATTAAGTAGGAATGACGATATTTACGTATATGACTGTGATTCAGCTCATGGAACATTCGTCAACAAAAAACAAATAAAATCAAAAACTCACATTAAACTGAATTCAGGTGATTCTGTGGTCTTTGGAAACAGCACTCGCTGTTTTGTACTGGATATACCAAGTGAAGAAGAACCTAAAGTGATTGTAACCGAATCGATGAGCTCTGAGTTAGAATTATTTAATACTAATAAGGAAAGTATTAAAGACTTATTACTTACAAAGCAATCCACTACAACAAGTAGTAATACGAATACTGTAAACATTATTAAGGATGATCGGATAGAGGACGTCATTGGGTTCGACGAGGATGATGAGTTCTACGATCGAACTGTAAAAAAATCAAAATCAACAAAAAATAAAAAAATAACATCGAATACGTTGAAAAAAGACATTTCTCGATTGGAATCTGAACAAATTACGTCGTCAAAAGAACGACAAGAACTTCTTAATGATATCACTTCTGCTACCAATCTTGTTGAACAGTATGCTGATGATCCTCACCAGTCCTACATGGCTCAGGCTTCTTTATCAACCTCACGGGATCAATTAAAGTTACTCGATTCTCGCATCAAACAAACTGCTTCTGAGCTCCAATCGAAAATGGTAACTCTGCAGTCGGTGTTGCCGGTGTTGCCGGAGTTAAAAAAACCGACATCACACTCGGAAGAAAAGAAGGGTCAGATTACGCCAGGTGAGATTCAAATGATAAAGAGACCTAAAAAAGAAAATCAGCAACCGAAAATAAATAACGTCGACACTGAGCAGCTGCTTAAAGCTCGAGAAGAAGAACTGAAAAGTCGAAGAGAAGAGAAAGAGACTCGAAAACAGTCAGCGATGAGCATACTAAAAGATATTCAATCTGACATGGGACTCATCAGACAAAAGAAATCCAACAGTGAGAGAGCATCCGAGTCTTCAACACCCGCAACTGATGACATCAACTTGGTACCTTCTAATAATGATAACATCGACTGCTCAGACAAATCCGACAACAGTACTTGGGTCCAACCCACTGGACAAACCGGAGATGGTCGTTCTGCCGTATGTGTTCTGATTCTACTTTTGTTTTATGAAAACAAACAAAACAATAAAAAAAAAAAAAAAAAACAGCTGAACGACCTCCTCGGGTACTAACCTACATAACACAACCTGTATCAGATTATGGGAATTAGATGAAATTATATTGGCTTATGACAAGCCAGGGGATGATTAGTTTTTTTTCTTTTTTTTCTTCAACACAATTTACATTATTCTTCTAAAGGTCAATATTATGATAAACCTCTATTAACGAAGGGTTTGAGTTGAAGGGAGAGCTTTATACACAAAAAAAAAAAAAAAAAAAAAAAAATGAAAGGAAACCCCGATGCGAAAGCTGGAATCAATATTTCAGCGATTCCAAAAATATCAAAAATATCACTTCGTGGAAAGTATGAGAGCGACATGTTTGATGGACCACAAGTAATTAAAAAGATGGAAATGGGTGAACTCGAGGAATGGACGAGAGGAATGGAGTGGCACCCAGGACTTCTACTCAAACGACCAAATGAAAAGTTTAACGTCTACACATCCAAGGATGGTAAAATAATAACAGAAGATAAGAAAGCGGGTTGCCCATATTCCTATCAATCAGGAACTAAGTCGTTAAAGATGGCTCCCAGGCAGTTGGTTGATACTCTCGCAATGAAAAACCGAACGTACAAATATCAATTTCAAGACACTATACTTGACACAGAGAAAGCCTGTAACGAAAGCTTACTCGGAAGTATCTGTCACGCGATTCACTACGGAGGTGTTCACAGTAATGATCTCTGTTATAGTGAACCTGGTAGCTATGTTCCCTTACGTTATTATGATACAAACTGTCTTAGGTATCAAGTTTCTGGAAGGAGGAAATTAGTATTTTTCAATCCAGCATCATACACTTCTCTTTATCCATTTCCAGTTTCACATCCTGCTGACAAGTTTAGTCAAGTTGGTGATTATCTTCATAATGGGACTCAACCGCCTGATGGAAAGTTTCCAAGATACATGTCAGCAGGAGAAGGTGGGAAGTTCACTTGTGAATTGCTACCGGGTGAAGTATTGTGTCTTCCGCAATATTGGTGGATATATGAATTACCCTCAAAGGAAGCTGTCACTACATTAACCTTATACTGCATACCTGAACAACAGAAATCTAAGCTCGTTGAACATGGTTACCGACGAACACTTGAACTTCTTCTTAATGGTAAGTTAGAATCTACTGAAGCACATAAGTTGTGGTCTTGTATTGATCTTGGATTTATTCCTTCAACTGGGTTCCACAGAGATGGTTTGAATACTATTTTAGAAAAGACTCAGCGTCACATTGGTGGAACTCGTCACTCTGTGCTTCTACGGGTATGAAAACATTTACTTTTTTTTTGTACCTACAAACCCATTGTTCGGTAGAAAGGGAATTGTGGCAGCGTAACTACCTATTCATTTATTAGGATTTTCTACCGGTTGCGCACAAACAAAATAAAAGTGTGAGTGAGTAAGTAAAAAGTGAAGTTTACCGATTCTTTTTTTTTTTTTTTTTTTTTTGTTCGTTCTGTAGAGAGCTGCTCAGGTTGCTCGCATAAAACAAAAGTAAGTGACAGCAGCCTGATGCTATTTCTTGTGTCGCTTTCTTTGAAAAATTCCTCATAACAGGAGGCACTGCGTGCAATCAGAAACCGGGAAAAAACAAACAAACAAACAAACAGGAAATTGCAAAAGGTCGCTTTCACACATTAACACTTAAAGACAAGTACCTTCAACATCTATTATCGGGTTCAAAAGAACCGTATGAAGAAGAACCTAATAATGCTCTTCCACTTGCTCACTGGATTAAATAAAAATGACACGGCGGAGGTTTGTACGGGAACAAAAAAAAAAAAAAAAAAGTCAGTCCGGCATGAGAAGGGTTCGTACGTAGCTCGTAGTCTCTTGGCTACGCAGAGTCCGTTTCTATGACACTCCGAAGACAAGACGTGAAGCCAATGCGAGATGGATATCTGGTGGGTCCTGTCGGTTGGATAGTAACCAAGAATTCCAGAGCAATGGATTTTGATTCCAAAGAAAGACTCCTTCTTCCGCGTCACCCTACAATGGATGGCAGGGAATACACGAGAAGAACTGCTGATTCCGGGAGTGCATATTCAGAACTACAACCAATGGCTTACTAGTAGCTACTTACATCACAGTGCTCTCGCTTATAAAGCATTGCAATCATCATGACAAAGTACTCAGAAGAGATGGCCTCGGAAGCCAGCATACTGAGATTCACGTTCATGCCACCAATCAAAAAAAGGCGACTGTTTGCATAGTTCTGTTGATATTTGATTAGGTCAGTTAGTAGAGTTTATGAAGTCAATCCACTACTTGGACAATCTTTATGAGATATTAACAAGTAAGTTAATAGTTAACCGTGTCGTAGTATAGATTAGTGTGTGTTATCTTTCCCTCTCAGCTTCCTAACAAAATATAAAAATGTCTCTCCGACCTTCTACAGTTGGAACATACTACTCTCGTGGTGAGTGTGAACGGTATATTCACAAAGCAATCCATCAGAAAAAGAAAGAAACTGAACCTATCACTGACAGCGTATTTAAAGCACACACAGAGAGAGGTAATAAGTTCGAAGATGATTTAGTAAGAAAGTTAGCTTTAACAACAACCGTCATAAATGCTGAAAACGAAGAACCACTAAACAGCGAGACTATAATGCCTTTTATTAAAAAACACAAACCGGAAGACGGCAACCCGTCAACAATATATTTTGCTCAATTCCCTTTAGCCCCTGTTACTCTTTATGGTACCTCAACAAGTAGGGCATTCCCTGACCTGTTGAGAGTTACGTATCATGAGAATGATTCGATTCACGTCACTATAATTGACATTAAAAGCAGTTCAAAGGCTAAGATTTCTCACTGGGCTCAAATAACGACTTATCGACTTATTCTAACGAATATGATTAAGGACAGAAGTGTCGTGATATCTACATTTGGTGAGGTTTGGATTCCCTCAAATAATAAAAATAACTACTCAATTCATGAGATGTGTTTACTAGCGACTACTGAACAGATAATTAAGTTAATAAAAACACTACCAAAAACACCAACGGAGTCATCACCGTCATGGAATCTCTCATCTACGTGTGGTGGATGTGATTACCTAAACCAGTGTCGATCTGAAGCTGAAGGTACTCTCAAAGCAATTCCGCTTCTTACAAAGGGAAGGTTTAAATCATTAACCGACATCGAGGATTTAAATTCAAACATCCATCACGACTGTTCAACGTCGATGAGTAGCGATCTCCCTGAAACTATCTCTACTGGAATGGGTGATGAATCAGTAATTAGAGTAGACCGACTTAATGTTGCAGAGCAACTGTCATTCAAGACTTTGAATGATAAGAACATTAGACTTCGATCTTTCAAAGAGCATCTGCTGTCAGCAGAACCTCCATCAGTTTATATTGTGATTAGCATCTTAAGAGATTACTCTGATGCTGTTGGGACGTCTAAATCATTAGTAGCAGCGGTTTTTGATGATAAAGGTGATCGATGCGAAAGTAAACAATTTGAACAAACAAACTGCAAAGAGGTACTTTCATTTTTACATAAACAAATACCATCAAATCAGTCAGTTGAGTTATACACTGCAACTGATGGAGATCGTGCGATCTTCATCACAATGTTATGTCAAGAATTCACTAACAGATCAGCAACACCTGATGAGAAGCAAATCTTATCATATATATTCGATGCTGATACATTACACGGTCTCGGGATATATACTCCAGATCTTTTTAGAGGATTAGATACTTACAAACCTGTTTTAAGTACTTCAGTGACATCTTCGCAATTGCAACTTATGAATTTAAGACGAGGTACTAGTGCGAAGGGTACAAAAGAGAGTTTAATGAAGAATCTGTTGTTAACTTTTGGGGAAGAAAAAACTCTGACAGAGGGCATTCAGGAAGAGTTGAGTTCATTCGACGGTCGCAATGGACTGCGAGCAGTTCCATACCTGATATCTACGATGTGTTGTCTTCCGACAGTGGGATACACGTCTGTTGATGAGTTGTATGAGTTTTTTGATGCAGACTTTCCTGCTGAGACGGAACTACTGACATCCTCACTTCATGACATACATGGTATGCTGCAAGCTAGATGTGACTCTGCTATAAGTGTGATAGTAAGTGTCAGGGGAACCTTTCAAGAATCCTTAAAAGGAACACCTGTTTCTTCTATCAAATCTCCGCTTGAATTACCTCTTTCATTATCAAACATTGAGAGTTACAGCATCCAACGAATGATTTATTTAAAACAGCTCGCAATGAAGACAAATTGTACCGAAGCAGTCAACGATCGCAGTACCGGTGAAGGACTCATCTCAGCAAAAATAATCGACAAAAAAAAATTAAAAATATCTATAAGTAACGGAAAGGACCTCTACGAGAAGAATAATTCTGCTTTGGAAGAGGCATTTCGAGGTGGTGCCTGGTTGGCATCGTTTGGTTCGAGTCCCGAATCGCACATCTTTTTTTCTGATGTGGCATATCATGCATACACGCAGAACAGTTCTGGATGGGTTCCAGGTGCTAATAATGAGTTTTTGTGTGTTGCTGACATTCTGCCAAAGGGAGAGAAGGCTACAGGCAGTTCATTCAAATATATCAGGGAATGGAGTTTTGAAATCGATCACGACAGCAAGTCGAAGTTAGTTTTGTATCCCGACACTTCAAACTGGAAAAAGGATCAGAGAGTTCTTAGTAGCATGTTAGATAAATTTGACTCTCTCACGCTATCAAAAAGAGTCTCTGACTTCGTGTATGATAAATCTCTTGATTCTTTATTTACGTCTGTGTGTCCAGTGAAAGGGTTTGATAAGGAAAATATATTTTGTAAAGTCTTTCAAAACAGTGTGGTCAACATCAAACCACTAATTGGAACTCCACCAACCCCACTAAGCGAATCGGATATTCACATTTGTAAAGAAACTGAAGTACTAACAAAGTCTCAACAAGAAGCTTTCAATCATGCAATAAATAACAGATTACAGCTGGTTTGGGGACCACCAGGAACGGGTAAAACAACCTACTTGGCTCATGCGATTGCAAAGTTAGTTGAACTCAATTGGGAATCCACTAGTTATAACATATTAGTTACAGCAGTTACTCGTGCAGCCATTAATGAATTAATCACGAAGGTTGGGAACCTATTTGAAGGGGAATGGGCAGAACGGTGCCTCGTAGGATTTGAAGACCGAGCAGCAGATGTGAAAGGCCAACCAGTTGTTAATAAACCAATCAAAGTAGTCGGAACAACTGCTTGGCAATTAGGTTCTAAGAATTTAATTTTTCAAAGTCCATGCGACGGACAACCAAAACATTTTAAATCGGAACTTCCACAACAATTCGACTTAATTGTTATTGACGAAGGGTCTTTAATGGTCGTAGCAGACACTCCTCGTATTGTAAACAGTTTGGTACCTAAAACTGGAAGGCTCTTTGTTGCTGGTGATCATTTACAGCTACCTCCGATTCAGGCTGAGGTAAAACTAAAACAGAATAACATCTGTCACACGGGATCGATCCTTTCATCTCTTATGCTGACCAGCGATGAACTCCCTATTCGTAACGCGTTTGAAACACCGAAGTTAAATCTTCATTCGTCGGTTGTTAAGTTAGTTGATAATCTTCGATCAAATGATGAAATTTGTAACTTCACGAGCAGGTTGTATGGCTCTGATTACACTGTTCCTACTGGTCTGGGAATCTCGTTGCAGTTGAAGAGCACCCTTACAGAGCTTTCCACAGACATCGAAAACACCAACGAACTCGCAAAAGTACTCCACGACAGTCCTAATTGGAGTAAAGGAATGCTGACCGTAAAGATTATTGGTGAAGTAGGAGTGATGGATGAGGCAAACTTTATTATTCAATTAGCTACAACTTTACGACATCTGATTGTGGGTGGTGATGAGATGGAAATATTCGCCACAGTGCCCACTAGAAAACAACGTTCATCAATCACACAGAACAACACCACAACAGAAGTACTTTCAGATATAGACACGGTGAATAGTATGCAGGGTAGGACGTGTAATATTTCAGTTGCGGGTTATTGTTGTCCATCTCGCACCGAATTTCTTTATGACGTCCGTCGACTTAATGTGGCACTGACTAGAGCTCGTTCTCTCAATGTGTTGGTTGTTTCTGAAACAGTCTTATCTCCTTCTGTTTCTGTGTGTGATTCTCCTAACTCAGTCCTTGGCTATCAACACCTGAGAGCCTTCGTAAATCAATCAGAAGTCATACAGGTTCAGCTCTCACCGTTCAGTGCTAAGTTCGTTACTGAGTAGTTTCGAGTTTTTTTTTTTTTTTTTTTTTTTTTTTTCTCCACCCGCGAAGTCTCCCATCCCATACAAAGACACGTTTCATTAGAGTGTGGAGATATAAGAAAAATATTTCTTATACCTGCTTGTGCGCCAAACCGACTGAAAAAAACAACAACAACAGCTTGTTTACATAGTGTTGCTTCTCTTAATTTCTTTTTTAATGACGTTGACTGGAGCACTTTTTTTTTACCGAACGAAACTACAAACAACGAATAGATGATTAAAGTACCTTCACAACACCTTCGTGAAACGATGGCAATTGGCTCTCTTGAGCAATTCAATGGAAAAAAAAAAAAGAACAAAAAAAACTTCATCCCATAACCGTTCTATCCTTTTGGGAATTTGTTTGTCAGTTGTTGAAAGTGAACATTAATTTAATTTAAATCTTTTTTAAATTCAAATTCAGATAACGACACACACCATGCTACATAATACATTCTGACCGTTCTATTCATTTTTAACACTTTTTATATCACATCGTACTACAGTTTGGCACACCCGACATGGCGTTGGAGTGGTTTTGGATCCCCGTTGGGATAGCTGTAGCAATAATTTTAATATTGTTAGTACTGTTGTGTAGAAGATTGGGACGTAGAGCACGAGTTAATATTGTTGATGAAAAGGGAGAAGACAGCAATCAGTTGGGGAGGCTTGCAGCTCCAGCGATAGTACCAAACGGTGGAAAGCATCCTGCGGGAACTCCTATTGTAATCGTACCAAGTGAGAGTGCTGGGGTGTATGCGAGGATCGGAAGACCAACAGAAATCCAAAATGAAAAGTTCAAAAACTACGATGGTCAAACCATATGTCTGGGTCAACCCAACCAGGCAGGAGTAATACGAGAGGGTGATGAAAAGTTATGGAGAGTTGGTACTTTCATCATCCAGGCATTCAGCTATGCCCCAGGTAGGGTCGATTCAGAAGTAGCCACGGTGATGGTTGAGGTAGTACCACCTACTGGGGAAGTGTTCTTTAGTCATTCTGCTGGTTGTTATGATTCTCCTTTTGAACTTGTTTTATTTCATCCTGACACTTCAAATATATTATTTACGTATTCAGAAGGTAGTCATCCCGCTGAAAATCCTTGGGAATGCGGCATACCATACACTCATCCAATTCCAATAACATCTACTTGCGAAGTGAGAGCTGCAGTTCAGGGTTCTCGAACACCTGCAGCAGCTAAGCGTTTTACGATACCAGAGGTGATCCCTCCACCTGGAATATTCGTATCTGGTAGTAACTGTGCTAGTCAGAGTATAGCTGTTTTCCCTGGTGATCCCATAACATTTGGTAGTGTTTATGGTGCTACACTTCTATACTCAATGCGTCGAATAGGTAAATGTGATCCATCAAGCGTAGCAACACAACCATCTTGTGTATACACCAACGCCTTAGTAGCAACTCCTGGTGCTTGGGAAATTATTACTTTGGCACAGAAAAGTGATTGGAAAGATTCAACTGAGTCTTTTATTAGAGTCTTGTGTGCTCCTGAGATGCCAAGAGTCGATCCCTCCACCGTAAGTGGAATGGCACCCCACACTGTTAGATTGTTATGTAATGGAAGTAGTGACTACTACACAGCTAATGTTATTATTCAGTATCATGTAGTCGTTAATGGTGAGATATTAGAAGGGACAAGTGAGCCATTCGCTAACTCATGTGAGCTTACTCTACCCAGTGGTCACTATATATTGAATGCAACATGTTTCGATCTCGACACGGACTTAAGATCTCGAGAAGTTGTAAGGGAAATATCAGTCGGAGAAGTTAAGAAGAAGAAACTATCTCCTTGTACCATTCATCCAAATGGGGGAGAACATATAGTCGGAGAAGATCCTTTGATGGTTGTAATTAATTCTGGTGATGTGGGTGAGGGTGATCTCATTTGCGAAATTGAGATTCGTCAACCAGATAAGAAAATAACGAAAACGATAACAGCACCGATTGGTGAAGAAGTTTCAATACCGCTACTTGGAAGGTTAAAAGTCGCAGCTGTTGTTATCTCACCTGACGGAACCCGAAGCACTCCAACCTTTGCATCGTTCACAGCAAAACCTCCGGCACCGAAATTATCTCCCAAAAACGGTGAATTCACTAGCAGCAGCTCTCTAAAGGTTTACCTTTACAAACCAGTAATGAATCCAATTATGGATATCTCTGACGTAAACCTCGTATACGAATTAACAAAATGGCATAGAGGATCATCAGAGACTACTACTATGAATAACAATCCAGATGCTCAACCAATACCGATAGGAGCAGCTGGTAGGTATCAAGTGACGGCATATTTAGAAGTTGATGGCGTTAGATCACCAGAGTGCAGTGGATGGTATACTGTTCATTCTGATCCGTTGTCGGCACCTATTCCGGTGTTTAAACCAAGTCGAAAATATCATTCGGTTGGTGATAATGTTGAAGTTTCAATATCAACTACCGATCCATTAGCAAAAATATTCTGGTCAGACGGTTCTGACGGTGAATTCAAATTATACAAAACACCTATTTCTATATCACAATCAACAACAATGAAATCATACAGCACTCAAGAAGGTGTTCGCAACAGTGATATTGCGACTCAAGATTATGAGTTTTCAGGTGCCTCTCCAGGAGGTACTCGGCGACCACTTCTACCACCAGAAATCCATCCAAAAGAACGATACATTGAAGGAAAAAACTCAATAGAAGTAATTATAAGCCAACCTGGTGTTTCATTTCATGAAGATGCAAAGATACTATACTCTATTGATGAGGGGAATGAAAAAGTTTACAATCCAGACCATGAAATCATCCTTCAGCGTTCAGATGCGAAACCTAACGGAGATGTTTATATATGTGCTTACATTGAAGTACCTGGGATTGGTATTTCGGGTTCAACGAAAAAGACTTATAGTTTTGTTGATAATTCTACTCCAAGACAACGTGGTCATACCGAAAGTATAAAGAAACCAGTCGTGACTGTCCACGCTCATCAATTGTTAGTAGAGCTTAGACCGAATGAAAGTATAAAACATAAAAATGATATTAAAATATTATACACTGTTGACGGTAGTTTTCCGTTAACTCGAGAGGGTGGATCTACACGAGTATTAGATTCAGGAAAAACAATTGAAATACCGCGACATGGATGTACAGAATTACGATGTCTGTGTATAGATACGAAGAACAGACTTCCTCCTTCAAGAGTTATATCAAAAACCTTTTCTGAGGGGATTGGATATTTACCTGTAGCGGTTCCGACTCACTCAGAAATTGCTAATCAGTCTGACACTAATTCAAATGAATTACAGCCACCCTCACTAATAGCTCATGCTCGTGTTGTTGTTTTAATTGCGACCTGTTCGACTCCTGATAGTGTTATTAGATACGCTTTTGGGGATGTGAATATTAATTCTGAGAGTTCAATATTTCCTTCTCAAGGACTTCAAATTGTCACAAGCAATCCTTCAACGTCTTTCATCAGATTAGCAGCTTTTAAAAACGGAGTCGCATCTGGTGAAGTTCATCAGCAGTTTCGACATGTTCCGGGAACCGAACCGGAGCGATCTGAAAAACATCTTAATAATGACGATGATGTTAAACAACAAAAACAACCTGTTGCGACTCAATCGGTTGCTACTGCTGTAAGCAGCGCTCAGACAATTCCGCTTCCTGTTCAGCCTCCGACTGTGGATACCCTTACGGGTTCGACTTTGTTTCCTCCAGCATCTCCTTTGATATTCTCAACATCATCAAATATACAAAAGGATACATTCTCAAGAGGATTTGCCAATGCAAAAGCTAAGGATTCTAAAAGAAAATCTCTTCTTGCCTCCCTCAAAAAGGATGACGAAGCTCGAGAACGACGTGGATGAGAATGATGTTCTCTGACAACACACTAATTATTTATGTTATCGAATCTTAAGATTCTTATGTTTTTAGAATTAAAAATTTATTTTTTCTTTTTCTTTCCGTCTTCGTTTTTTATATTAGACTCCAAATAGACATTCAGGAATAAACTGTTATGTTTGTACATTAGCATTGCGTTCAATAGTTTACCTTTTTTTTATAATTATAGGTTTGGCATGGAGACATGATGTAGGCTATTTGTTGATTGTTGTTATTGTGATTGTTTTGTTTTTTTTATTAATATTATATTCATGGTCAGATAATATTAAGATGGAATCTGGTACACTCACGGGTAGTTTTTCCTTTCCCGCGTTGTCTGACGGATTGCCTTCTGCTGCTGATGCTCGTGCGAGAGCAGAAAGAGAATTATCTGATTGGGAAGCAATCGCGCAGAGGAGTCCCAAATCGATGAGTATTAATTTAGGTGCACCAGCGCCAACAGCAGCGATACCAAGTGTCGCTGTTACTGTGACTCATGGAATGGCTCTACCTCCTCCTATGCCAGTTAGCCCAGCAGGTGATATCTACCGCGCTGCGGAAGAACGACTTCTCGAAACTGAAAAGCGAGTGAGGCATGAGTCTGAACTAGCTGAAGTTCAACGTAGGCAACGTGAAGAAGCTTCAGAACTAGAAGCAATTCACATGAAGCAATCTGTCCTCACTGAATTAGAACAAAAAGAAAAGAATCACTCAGAACGTGTTCAACGAGAACAACAAACACTTGACGACGAACGAATGCAACTCGCATCGAGAGAAGGTCGTTTAAAAGTTGCTGAAGCGGAGTACCAAGATGAGGTCTTAAAGTGTGATCTCGACATCAAACGTCGTTCATTACAATCAGAAGAAGCTCGTAGACGAACAACTCAAGCACTGGAAGCAAAGCTTCGTATCGAACTAGCTCAGGAACTCGAACCACAACTCAGACTAACTATCGAACGAGAAGTCACTCACTCTGTAACTCAAAAAGTTGAAGCTGATCTCAGAATAGAGTTTAATAAAGTTTGTCAAACAATGAAAGAAGAAATAGAAGCAGCGAGGAGGAAAATGGAGATCGAAATCGAAGCTGCGCTGACTCCCAAAATTGAAGCAGCTCTACGACCTGTCTTGGCAGCTGAGGCAGAACAAATGATTCAAGAAAGTATAGTAATTCAGTTACAGGAAACATCTGATGCTGTTGTTCGACTTCGTAATGAGTTACAGTTGTGCGTTGATGAACGAGATCGAATGGCTGCAGACTCATCAACTCGAGAAATAGAATTAAAATCGGAAATCGATCGTCTTACTGCGATGCTAATTGCCGAACAAGAGCGGGGTCAAGCCCTCGCCTTAGATGTTACAACATTTACAGAAAGATTAAAATCATTTGAACAAGAACGTAAGTTATATCCTTTATTAAAGGAAGTCGAATCATTATCAATGCCTTGGTTACATGTTAATCAACAACTTGATGTTCTTAAAAAAGAGAACAGCACTCTCAAAGCTGGTCTAGACTTCTCTCAACGAGAGATTCAGTCATTAAGATCACAACAGATGGAAGCCATTGGTGGTGTGCAATCTGTGCAGAAGCCGACGTCACCAAGAATGTTGTCTCCACAGCGTATGCACTCCGAATTACTTCCACATTCAAGTGTAGGTAGTGCCGCGTATGGTCAAGGCATTGGCACGCCAACAAGAATTCTTCCTCAGCATGAATCAGTTAACACTATCGCCACTTTCAAAAGCCCTCATAGAGCAGGGACACCGTATGTTATTATTCCTCTGTTCTCTTCTATTTTCAATCAACAAAAAAAACAACTCCAAAACAGCCGCTCTCGGGCAAACGCAAACGCAACTGCTAATTCGATGGTCCCTTGTAAGAATAGATTTCGTCATACTCCAGTAAAAGATGCTCACACTCCTACTTTTCCATTTAAAAAACAAGATCGTGAAAGGATTTTCTTCGCTGAAATGGAACTTTTAAAAGGAGAAACTGCAAAGGAACAAGCAAGGCGAAAGAGAAGCAGCTCCCAGCGAACTCCAACAGCGAGGAAGTTGATGTAGGGTTGTTAACGAGCCGCGTGTTTTTAATTGTTATTGTATTTAATGTATTTTGTTATTGTACTTTTTTTTCCCCACCCTTTTTTAAGTTGCTTTATATCCTACTTCCTTAGATTTATAGTAGTCTTGTTCTCCAGTTTTCTTTTGTAGCTTACCCTCCAACCCTTTCCTGTTGTGGATTATTTTTTTGTTTCCACCAGTTACTTGGTGTGACAGCAGTGATACCGTTTTCTTTTTTGTTTTTTGTTTTATTCTGCTTTCAAATATTTTTTTTTAAAGTCAAAAACATGACCCGACTAGACCGACCTAACAGAGTTTCTCACTTCTAGTTAGTGTGTGCGTCATAAATCACTCAATGAAGTAGTATTTTGATTGATTTGAATAATGTTAACCCTGTTTATAACAAGTATTTCAAAACAACACAAAATGCAATTTGAGTGCTTAGTATGCTTTGATGGGATCAAGTGTCCAATTGCAACACCATGTGGGCACATGTTTTGTGAGAACTGTATAACAACATGGTTGCTGGATCATGCAGGGTGTCCAACGTGTAGACGAGACGTATCAACTGGTAGCGTGTTAAAGATTTATAGTGGATGTGGAAGCTCTATGGAGATCCTTGGGGATGAGGTGGAGATCTTACGTGAGACTGTGAAATTAGTTACGAGGTTACAGCGTGACAATTTAAGATTGCGGATGAAGGTTAAAAGTTTTCGAGCAATATCTCGAATCGTAAAAAAAAAACCAACATCACTCATTAGAATGCAGAGATAAAAAGTTTTTTTTTTTTTTTTTTTTTATTGATTACATCTCACCTTCTCACCGAAGACCATCTCTCATGTTATTTTAACGTTGACAACCTTCAACTGGAATGATTATAAGTTTTTTTTTTTTTTTTTTTCTCCCATCCAGGTTTAATTAGCAACCCCGATATTAAACATATTTTTTTTGAGATATTTATTAATGCTAAAACTATCATACTATTTCACTGAACAGTACCATTACGAGACCATGTCTCCACCTTCTCCAACATATAAGCAATTTCATGAAGCTTTGAAGGAAGAGTTGAGCCCACGACGAGTTGTTGCGGGTAGTCCGCGAGAGAAATCTCCGAGAGAGTTAGATGATGAGATAGGAAGGCAAATGTCATTAGAAGCTATTGATAGAGATGTTAAGAACCAACCTAATGTGTTTCATGATCCAGGACGAGCTTTGGATGCGCTACTGGTACTGAGAGATTCAGTAGCGACACAGTTGAAGAAAAATCAATCAGATACCAGAGAGAGCGTCATGTCAAAATTTTGCCCACCAACAGCAGCTATTCCTCCTCCTGTAAGAGATATTTTATCAAATCTATCAGAGCCTCAAGTCAATATCGCCTCCCTGGGTGAGTCTGAAGACGCTCTTCCAACGGTTGCCAATTCATCGCCCCGACGAGAAAAATTAATCGCATACAACTCTCTCTCAAATTCTGAATGTGCGAATATTAACGCTTCTCGAATAATGTCTCACAGACCTTGGCTGACAAATAATCAGAAATCTGATCCTCAAAGTGCTGCGGCAGCTCATTTGTTGATGTATGCTGAAGGGATGCAAAATATAAGAGAACATCTGACTGCGACTGAAGGAAGTTTAAAAGTTGGTTGTGAAGTTACCATATCTCCTGAATTCTTTAGTGGAGATGGCGGTGGCATGAAAACAGGTTTGTTGAAAATTTTTTCTTTTTAAAAAAAAAAAAAAAAAAAAAAGACACTAAATAGCATTGAGTTTAAAGAAAAAAATAACATCAGGAATAGTAGCCGCATTCAAAAGTGAGTTCATTGCGACGGTTCACATTCAAAAGTCACATTCTGATCCCAAAGGTCAACTGGAAGTTGATGTAAATACGAAATATTTGAGAGCAAAAACAAGACGAATAGTTCCGATTGAAGCACTTGAGAAATGGGGATCACGTGGTCGTGAAATACCGTCTATTGCTGCTCATACGAAATATCAATCACCTTCTTCTGTTGGTAAGTATATATCAACTGTATCTGACTGCAGACACATTCTCAATGCTATTGATGAACCTGCTTCGGTTTGTGATTTTATTACACATTTATAAGTAATATTTTCAAACAACAACAACCAAAAAAAAAAAAAAAAAAAAACAGATTCCGAATCACGTTAGCTGCAGCAGTAGCAAAACTGATGGATTCACATTGAGAGACACCTCCTTTCATGTTAGAGAAGTAGCAGGAGGATGTCTCGAAGGTGAGAATGCCCGCTATCGTCAGTTGGTTTCGATGATCAGTAAGTCAGTATTGATAGTCGATAATCCAAACTTTATAAAACAATCATGCGATAATTGTTATGACAAGAACGTTGATCCTGGAGTCCTAATTAATTATTGTGGAAGGGCTGGACGTGTTGTTCAAGTCAATTCAGCTGCTGATACTGCACGCCTTGCCTTTAGAACAGCACATGTTTGGGTTCCTATTTCAGTCATCACTTTGTGTAACTCGGATCCAATGTCAAGCATAGGCTGCAGAAATACTACAATATCTGTGTTGGGTAATCCGTCTAAAAGTGAATTGTTAGTAGCCGCGAAAGCCATCGCAAAGCGAGAAGATGAAAAATGGAAACTCCGTAAAAAAGAACGGGAAAAAGACACCAAATTCTAACTTCGATTCATTCGTTAGGGTTGTCGATATTATTGTTATTGTTATTGTACCTTTTTTTTTTTGAATTTTTTTTTTCCCCTCTTCCCCTTTCTCTATTGACACATTTTAGTAGCTGTTGTTAATTACTTTCATTATTTTCTTCAAAAAAAAAAAAAAAAAAAAGGAAGAATTTTCACTGTGACACATGTTTGGCTATTTGATGTTCATAACAACAAGGTTTTCTTTTTCTTTGCAATTTTTTCAATTATTATTACATATTTCCTCTTTAAAGGTCTACATGATTATGCCGATAGGATTATACATTCGAATACCAAACAGTGCCGAGTTGGAATATATCGAAGTCGATGAAAACGCCGACGTTGGAGTCGTTCGCGTTACGGTATCTGAAATACTACAGTGTAGTTGTAATTGTATTTGTTTGTATTTTTCTGAATCACTTTTAGTTGATGACTGTGTTCAGCTATCGGACATTGGTCTTTACTCAGAGGCTGTAATAGATTGCCAGTTCAGGATACGCAAAGCAATAAAAGAAGGAGGATGGTGGTTTAAACGACATCCGTCTCTCTCTCCATCGAGTGATAAACCTGAAAAACTAACAGTCTCAGATCGATTTGTAACTTCTTATAATGCTCTATGGTCGCAACCTCTTCGTGCACCAGATAGTGTCAGTATTGTTAGTGTTGCTTTCTTACTGTCGAGTAAGAGAAGGCTTGATTCGCGACACATGATTGGACTTATCGCCGAAGAGCATTTCACTGAATCAGCGTATTTCGATAGTCCTCCGAGAAATTCTACCCTGATAACGTATGAGCTCGGAGGTGATCTGATAATAGCTAATTCAGTTTTTCATACGGAGTCATCATCGACTTTACCATCACTCTTTGGAACCGTTCCTGTAGAAATCCAGTTAGATGGAACAGAACGGAGTTGTACGGTAAACGTAAATAACATCCCCGTCATCACTTCTGCTCCTGTGGAGTGTTGGCCATCAACAGAACTACATCCTTATGTTACTTTGAATGCTGATGGTGATTGTGTGCTTCCAGTATGGGCTAATTAAGTAGCTTATTTCATATCTTCTTTTTTTTTTTTTTTTTTTTTGTTTGTCTTATTGTGATAGGATTTCTCCGCTTCACCGAACCATTCCCTCTTTTTCTTTTTTTTTGCTTATTATTCGTTTTATCGAAATTTTTATCATTATGTTTTCTTGTGTGGAAAAAAAAAAAAAAAAAAAAAAATATCGTTTTTGTGTTCTCACTATCCCTTATCCATTATATACAAAGAAACTATACGTCTGCTTTTTGACTTATTGTTATTATTATTTAATACCGAAGTAGAGTAGGCATGTTATTGTATTGATTATTTCTGTTTGGGAGTGAGTGATTGATTTAAGTATATCTTCCAACAGAAGTAGGGGTGGGAGGGGGGCTTCCCCAGGCACTTCACAAAAAAGAGGTAAAAAGAAAATGACAACACCTCTGGCGTTAGGTGAAATTTGTTTGCAAACGTGTACAGATGGAAGTTGTGTAGCAGTCGCGCAGATGAACTGTGTTGCGGGGTTGGTGTGTGTTAATGTAGTAACGTCAGCTACGTTAAGTACCTCAAGGTGTGCGTCAGGATGTGATCCTAATAGAATTATAACAAATGGGTTTCAGGTATCGAATGGACATGCTGGCTGCTCAGCAGGGACGACAGTTGCTTTTTCATCATTTTGCGATTACTCTTGCGGAAGCAGAGCTACATGCCAAACAACAGGCACTTGGGATACCGCCTCACCATGTGCCGCATCAGTGACTACCGCTCCTCCTCCATCTTCTTCTGACTCCGTTGTTGATAAGGATTGGTTCTGGCCTGTGATTGGAGCAGTTATAGTGATTGCTTTATTGATAGCATTGGCACTTTGTTATAAATTTATATATAAAAGAAAAACAATGTTCAATGCTGAAGGGGAACATGATGCGAGGCCGTTTGGTAAAAGATCACCAGGAGGTAGAAAACCACCTCCACTGATATCAGCTCTCAAAGGATCTCCAGGTCCAAAATCTCCGAGATCACCTCTAGTGAGAAAACGAGGAGTGACATTTAGCAATTACCATCCTGGTGATGTAGTAGAAGTTCATTATAAGGGAGAGTGGCATCCAGCGCAGATACGCACACATGACCCTGATGGAACGTATACCATAACATGGTTACCTTCGTGTAGAGATTCAGTTTCAGGCATTTCTCGTGATAAGGTTCGTCCAAAAACTTCTAATTGGTCCACCCCTCCTCCGACTTCGGAGTATTATGAGAGCTATGATCCGACTAGCGCAGATCAGCATGATATCCAATGCATTTGGCAAAACAGTTGGCACACAGGAAGGTTAGAAGCTATTAATGCTGATGGTACTTATCTCATAAGATGGCCAGATGGATCGTATACTCCGAATATGGACCCAGCTGATACTAAACCATTGTAGTTTATATTCAATGAAATCTTGATTGATATCTCATTGCAAAAAAAAAAAAAGAGTGGATTTTTTTTTTTTTTTTTTTTCTCTGTGTGATCCTTTACTATAATAGTCACGAAAAAAAAATAATAATAATAATAATAATAATAATCTCCTTCCTTATATATTCATCCCTACATATATTCTTTGTACATTCGGTTATTCTCAGTTTTTTTTTTTGGTTGTGTGTTTGTTTGCGACGACTTCGGGAAAAAAAAAAAAATAAAAAAAATCTTGGAATTAATTGAGTAAAGTCACATGAATAATTTTTTTTCTTTTTTTTTTTTTATTTTCTAATTTTTTTTTTCCAAAGAATAGAATGGCCGCAAATCATGTCCCCGTGGGTGCGTCGTGATGATAAGGCGGTGTGGACTTTTTTTTTTGCTAAACAGAACTTTTAATAGAGACCGGGAAAAAAAAAAAAAAAAAAAAAACTACAATCTCCTTTGCTTCGTTGACGTAGAGAAATAATTATTCATCCCTACCCAGTTCAAAAAAAATAGTTTTTATTTTTGGTTGATTTGTGGTTGTTCTTTAACTAGTTTTTCTAGGTTCAGTAAGACAAAAACTAAGTATCAACCAAACTGAACTATTTAGCGATTTACTTTGTTGATAGGTCGCTGTAAGTAGTGGAGGAAAAAAAGCAAAAAACAAAAAACAAAAAACTACAAACTAATTCAGGCATTTCGATTTTCGTTTACGGTTATTGTCTTTGGGTTGGTAAACTCCTTTCTTTTTCATTCTTCGTTTTCTTCTTTTTCTTCTTCTTCAAACTATGATTTCCTGCTTTTTTCTTTTCCAATTATAAAAATATTAGTTTTTTTTTTTAATCATCCTTATTTGCTGTCTTGTATTAAACTTTTTTTTTTAAAAAAAATAAAAATAAAAAAATAGATGTTTCTTGAACTTATATATGCTAATACGCACCGGCAGTTGGTAGGACGAGTAGCAATAATGCGGCAAAAATCAAGCGACACATTTTCTCTGCATCCTACTATCTCTCTCTCAATGAGGTTGCCGACTGACAACACCGCATAGGTAGCTGATTTCCCTCTATTCCTTTGAACTTTCTTATTTGTGAAAACTGTATTTAGCCGTAGGAAAACCACTAATGGTCAGTTGGGTTCGTAGAAAAAAAAGAAAAAAAAAAAAAAAAAAATCCTCAAAAACAGTAATCCCCCTTTAAACTTTTTTTTTTTTTTTTTTTTTTTTTTTCAATTCGTTTTTTTGTCTTGCCTATCGCTCCGAAAAAAAAAAAAAAAAAAAAAAAAAAAATGCAAAAGCAAAAGCAAAAATCCGCTTGCATGACAAGTGCCTTCATGAACAAGTTCCTTCGTGGCAAATACTCATACCTCGTCAGAATAATTATATAAAAGCATTCCTTTGCAGCACACAACCGTATCATTTCCGATGGTGTGCCTTTAGTGCCACCAACAGTTCTAATTTGAAGTCATTGGTCTGGAACTCTTTTTACGGCGAATCTCTGAGAACGTTACTTCACTTAATAGAATGCCTCTTCTCTCTGTCTGAAGTATCTCTCATTTGTGTTAGTTAACTTTCCTTTGCTAGTATGATTTGAGGAAAATTGTCGTCTCTGCAAGCTGAGGAACGGACTTCCTTTTTTTTTTTTTTTTTTTTTTAATACTTTTTCCCTTATTTGCACAAACTCTCTCTGGCACTGATAGTGTATTCTGTTTTACAACAGCAGGCAGGGAATAGTGTGAACAGCGATGTGTTGTGCATAAGGATTACATATAGTGCGTCGAAGTGATGAGTGGGTGTAGAAATATGTTAACTGCTCTGATGGCTCACTTCGAAAAACTGAAGAGGTTCATTCCTCGAAAACTGGTTGTGTATTATTCGGTACTACATTTGTAATGTTGTCGATCTTTGTGCGTTAATCTCAAAACGGGGGGGGGAGATATGTCATGGCTATTTAAAAAAAAATATATATCGGCTTTCAATCTGAATAATTTCTTCTCCGACTATGTCGGCGTCGGTACGTCAAAAAAAAAATAAATAAAAATAAATAAATAAATAAGCCGATTGATGCAAAAAAAAAAAGAAAATTTTGCTCCTTTGTGAGGCATGCATTATCCTCCTCCTCTTTTTTTTTTCTTCTTCGTTTTTTATTACTTTGTTTTGTTCCCCCACCTCTTTCACATATTCTCTTATGATCATACAGGATCATCTCTCTAGTTTGTTTGTTAGCAGCAGAGTAGTTCATTACTTGGCGATCCTTGTTTGAAGAAGTAAAAGTTGTCCGATACGAAACAAGAAAACAGATTTTGTAGACTCTCTGTGAAAACCCACGTAAGTTGTCTAGAAAGGAAATCTTGTTTGTTTAAATATTTTGCACTTATATTTGCAGCTTTAGGGGGGAAAAAAAAAAAAAAAAAAAAAATAAATAAAGATGAAACCATTTTTGTTGGTTTGGACTTGTAAAAAACACCAAATTTCTAAGCTCCGTCTCTAAAAGAAAAAAAAGAAGGATTCAGTGATCCATTCTAATTCTCACATTCTAACCGAATTGTGGTGTCAGGACGCAAAAAAATAAAATTTGGTGTTCTCACGCTTAATTCACTTTGGTTAGTTGTAGAGCCATTTTTTTCCTCTTTTTTTTTTTTTTTTTCAACCTTTGACAATGAACGAATTCTTGTACTCAAATTAAAATAAAATAAAATAAAAATAACAAAATCAAAACAACAACTGAATAAGGAAAAAAAAAAAAAAAAAAAAGGGGGAGAGAGAGAAATTTGTATTTTTTTTAATTTATTTATTTTTTAAAAATTATGTTTGTTCTTAGTCATAATGTAGTAAAAATTACTGTAAGTTTGTTTAAAAAAAAAAAAAAAAAAAAGAAAAAAGAAAAAAATCCCACCTACCCATGTCCAAGAAGCATGGTCGTGGTGAGGCTGTAGTGTCCTCTGTATTGGTATACCTAGCGTATTCCTTACTGCGTTTTTTTGTGTTTTTTTCTTTTGTACCAACACACATTGTTATGTAGAACTGATCGAAAATGATATTCAGTATGTATAAGTTACTCCGGTAACTGTTGTTAAGTGTTCGTCCCACAGAGTAGTATGTTATGGTTGTTTGTGTAGGGAGTTGCTGCAAAACTGAAGAATTGCGTGCAAGTTGTACTAATTGAGTACAAAGAGTTTTTCCATTTTTTATTAGTTCTTTTTTTTTTTTTTTTTCTTCTTCCCTTTTTGAAAAAATCTTTTCTATTTCTGACTACTTCATGACCAAACTGGTTTGTTGCTGCTTCTTCCCTTCTCACCTGATGTCCCCACACAACTAATAATTTCCTTCGTAGTAGCCAGTAGCAGCTTTTATAATGCATCTTCTTGTGAGGATGCTTTCTTCCAGCCATTAGACCTTAATCTGTAGTAGCGTTGAGATTCTTTTTTTTTTTTTTTTTTTTTTTTGTTACAGAGGAAAAAACATCAATTTTCTTTTTTTTTTTTTATATAAGAAGTAGTAAAAAATTGATTAAAAAAAAAATAATGTTCGCTAGTTGATGTCATATTTTTTTGTTCTTAATATCTATCTCCTTTTTAAGCAAAAAAAAAAAAAAAAAAAAAAAAAGAAACCGAATGAAGTCCAGAACTTACTGATGAAGGCCCAAGAAGGATAGAAAATGATTAAGGAACTGAAACTTCTATTACCTAAATGGGAATGAAATGCTTTTTTTTTGTTTGCTTTTTTTTTTTTCATTTTTTTTTTTTTTTTTTTTTTTTTTTTTTTTGAGTTCGTCTTTATTTTTCTAATCCTACTTTTTTTTCTTCTTTTTTTTTTTTCTAAAAAAAAAATTAAAACTATTCTCCCTCCCTCTCAAGGTGATTCATACTAATAAAATGCTAACTCGTATCACAAAAAAGTCGGCATACAACCGGCAAGTACGAAACCTTGTACTAGGCAAGATAGAAAAAGTACCAATGCCTAAAGAAGTAGCGGCACTGAGAATGGCTTTGTACAGAAGAGATCAACAGTTGAATAAGAAAGCAGAAGATTATGAAGCGACTTGCCCACCTTTTGATGCTGAAAATATGTTGAAGGGGCTAGAACTGTTGAGAGTTCCTACTAAGGCACAAGAGGAAGATATTGCAATGCTACGAGGACTGTTAGAAGCACAACCAAAAACAGTATCGTATGCTGTCACTTTTAGTAAAGACACTTACAAGGTAGGCCTACGAGCATTACGTAAAGTAGGAGATATTGATTCTGAAATGTCTTGGGTTGTTGGACATTATCTCACGAGTACAATAACTTGGTATCATTTTGTTGGTCAAGGATTATATGTGATAGTAAGGAAGAGGTTTATATTTCTTACTTGTGTTTTGTTATTAGCAACTGCTGTTGGTTTTGCAGCCAAGAAAAAAGGTCACGAAATAGTTGATGCGAAACGAATTCATGAAAAAATTGAAACAGCCATCGTGAACCCAGTAGCACTTGAGAAAGCCAGAAGACAAACATCTCGCAATAACGTCCTGTCATATGCGGCACCTGTTGCCATCGCCACAATGATATTCGGATACCCAGGCACTGCTTTTGTCGGAGGCGCTTCATTTGTTGGATTGCTCATCAGCTCCATAGTCCCAGCTGATGGTTAGTTAATCATTTTGTTCTATTAGAGTATGTATGCTAATCTATAGTATCGACGGTACGAGCTGTTCGATTGCACTGCTTCGGCAGTCAAAAAAATATGTTAGACGCTGGTATCGAGCAATCCGCTTCAATCTAGCGAAGTTAGGTTTCTGTTTGGTTTTTTTTTCTTTTTTTTTTTTTCCCTACAAAAAAAATCATGTTTCAAAAAAAAGCAAAAAAATTGTGACATTCTCCAGAAACTAACATTTATTTAATTACTAACCCTCATCAGTAAAGACAGAAATCATAATTTGACATCACTGGTGGCATTTTTTATTACAAAGTATTTAATTCGTCCTGTTCCAGTGAAAATGATAAAAAAAAAAAAAATATTCACATTTTAACAGGAATTTTTCTACACGAATGGCTCCTTTATACCGAAGGAGACCTTCACTCAGTACTGTCTCTGGAAGTGAAGCGGAGGTACTAGCATTATCTATGGGACCTGGAGGAGGGAGGAGTCGTTCACTGACGTTAACAAGACCATCTCTGAATAGAATGATCCCGTTAGGGATGATTACTAATAATGTTGAGATGCAAACTGTTAGAAAGAATGTTTTAAAACAGATTGATGCCATCCCTACGCTGATACCAGTCGTTCACATCCAGGAGAATGGTGTTATTCCAACTGCTCCACCAGAAGTTCTAAAATCAAACACACGAAGAAAACGATTGACTCTCCCTGACATCAGAGCAGTTCAAATTGAAACAAACGAGGAAAAAGAAAGATCTCTTCTCGAAGACAACGAAGTTAACCAACAAAATGAGATACTTTTAAATATGCAAGAATGTATTATAAAACTCAGCGTGAATCAACAACAGTGGAATGCTCTTCATATAGAAGAAGAGCTCTCAAGAGATGAGATTGAAATTCAAGAAATTGGATCGCGTCCACAGCTGCGAATGCCGAAAACATCAAAGCAACAATCACTAAAAAAGAGTATCAAAGATGATCAGATAGCAACTTCTCCACGCAATGCGGATATTATTACGTTGGTGTCGGAAGCTGCTCCCACGACTCGTTGGAATCCAACATCTTGCAGTAGAGTTGTTTCGAAACTGTCATCAGTTGGTATCTACAACGCAAATGACGTAGTTGAGAATTATGATTCCATTAATGACTTACTTCAAAGAGCTGGTCATAAAGCAATGCATCCAAGGACTATCAGTCTGTTGTATTCTCTCTCAACTTACAACAGATCAGAAAGCATCGAATCGTCATCAATGAGTGACTTCACACAATTATACAATGTAAACCATCACATTGATTCATGAGTATCTTTTTTATTTTTTTATTTATTTCGTCATTCGCTTTACCAAACTGAAGCGTTGCGTACTTTGCTTTTGCCTGTTTTTCGTTACTTATTTTTGCATTTTTTCGCATTAGCTCCCTTTACAGGGTGACTGTTGCTCTCTTTTGTTTGATTTTCATTATTGTTGTTGTATTTTTAATTTTTTAAATTATTATTCATCCAACAATCAGGAGCAGTCATTATTTGTAATTGTTATTTTTATATTATGAAAATAAAAATATAATTTTTCTTATTTTTATATCAACAGAGCGCGGGGTGCGCGAATGGCTGCAACATGTGTAGTAAAACTAGGAAAAGGTACTGCCATTCAAGGCAACTACCTAAGCCGAATGGATAAACAATACATGCCTAGTCCTAAGGTATACATTGAACTTGATGGAGTGAGGTCAGGAGAAAGTAAGATAATTGAAAGAACGCGAGATCCGACATTTGGAGAAGAGATAACATGTACCGTCCCTGACAGTTGTATGAGTCTGACTTCAAAAATAACATTCAGAGTAGTGAAATCTAATAATTACGGAGGTGAAGAGATGTGTTTAGGATATAAAACTATTCCTGTGAAAGAATCAAAGTCCTTAACAAGATTTAGAGAAGTGATGCTACTATCAGATTCAACAAGTGAAGAACACGGTGGTACACTAGAAGTCGCATGGGTGTTTAAAGATGGCGTTGCTCAACCTCCTAAATCACCCTTAGCTGTAACCCCTCCAACTGATACTACAGTCGCAGATCCAAAGGCTGCTGCATCAGCGATAATAAAAGATATGATAAATCAAGATCAGAAGGCAGATGATGAAAAAACTCGCCTGTCGAATCTCGCAAAGATGAGAGAAGAGTTCATTAACAACAACAAACAGCAGCAGCAACAGCAACAGCAACAACAGCAGCAATCTCAGAATTATCCACAAACCCAATCAGCGTCGCATCAGTATTCTCCAAAGGCTGGACAACAGAGGAATCCTTCGAGTCCCTCACAATCACAAATACAGCAGCAGCAGGGAGCTTCACCTGATCAGCAGCCTTTTCAACAGTTTAATCCGTTTAGTGGTACTCAACAGCAACAGCCACCTGCATTCAACCCACTGTACACAACAGGTAGTAACCCACAAAGTATCCCACTGGCAGGTCAACAGCAACAGCATCAACAACAACAACATCAGCAGCAGGGTTTCCGGCAGCAACAACAAGCGTTCCAGCAGCAGCAACATCAGCATCAGCATCAGCATCAGCCACAACAACAACAGGGTTTCCAGCAGCAGCAATTTAACCCTTTTACTGCTTCACAACAACCCGCTCAACAAGGGTTCCCGACTACTGCGCAACAGGCTGTTGGACAGCAGCAGCAATTTAACCCTTTCGCCGCGCAGCCAATAGCGACACCACCGGTGGCCACACAGCCACCGACGGCACAGCCAGTGGCCACACAGCCAACGGCGACACAACCAGTGGCCACACAGCCGGTGGGGCAGCAGCAGCAGTTCGCTCGACAGTCTCAGCAGCCGGAGAGACAACAGCAGGCTCAGCCTCAACCGACTTCTGTAGTGCAAGTACCTGTTACTGGTAGAACTGTAAATCCGTCAAATGTGTCCGATACCAGTCAGCAACCACAACAAGTTCAGCAACCATCACAGCCATCTCCTAGAAAGGAAGTAACTGTTGAAACTGTTGTTAGGAAGTCACACGAAGCGAGTCCCAGCAATTTAGATGAAAGACCCATCGCCGCAGTAAAGTCGACTCCACAGCGTCCTCAACGTACTCAGGAAGCAGTCTCAACACAAGTTAAAACAGCCTCTTCCTCTCCCAGAGGAACGAAGGTGGCCGAACTGGAAGCAGAGAAAGAACGAGCAGTTAGAGAAGAAAGGTACATCGATGCTCAAAAGATAAAAGAACAGATCGAAACATTAAAGAATCAGAGAACAACAACACCAGCAAGTTCTTCTTCGATATCTGTTGTGAATGTGAATGAGGGGAAGTTAGAACCAGGTTGCCGAGTTGTTGTGACTCGTCGTTTAGAATTTGCAAGCGGTCGAGTAATTGATGTTGGAGACATTGGAGAAGCGATTACCGTACCTGGAAAACCAGCTGTCGTTCAGTTTGTTGACGAACAGGTCTGTTTTGCAGCTGAGGGTGATGAAGTTGAACCGATAATTCTAAAAGAAGGAACTCAAAGTGCACTACCAGGACTTCCTTATTCAATAGCTAAAGAAGCAGCTGTGAGACAATCAGTTTCAGAGGCAACCGTTGCCTCAGAATTTACAACAGGCTGTCCTGTTAGAAGTAAACGTCGTATTGAATTTGAAAACAGCAAAATCGTCGAAAAGGGAGCCCTCGGATATGCTGTCAAGGTACCTGGATCTGTAGCAGTTGTAAAAGTAAATGGAGTAGTGTTTTCAGCTGACCAAGGGGATATTGAGGTACAGCAACAACAACAACAAAAACAACAACACAGAGTCACTTTTGAAGATGAAGTAAGTGACGCAATCCCTCAAACTACTGGTATTCCTTACGTAGAGATACCTCCTCACATCTCATTGTCAAGAGGACCATCAACTAATAATAGACATTCTGTTGGAAGATCAAGGTCACCTCACTATAATGAACCTGTTGTTGTTCAAAGAGGTCCTGTTGACCAGTCGAATTCATCATTTCATATTCCTGTCTCATCATCATCATCACAACCAGGGTTTTACTTGACGATATCAACACCTTCTGGTGTTGATTTAGTAGTTAAACAATTACATCCTCACGATACAGTCCTGAGGCTTAAGAAGTTGATAAGAACGATCAACGGTACTCCATCAAATCAACAATCTCTAACACAAGAGTTAGTTAATGGAGGGATTTGTGTACTTGATGATAGAAGAACACTTTCTAGTTATGACATGAGAAGTGGTGATTGTTTGAGTTTGACAGTTCCATCGACATCAGCAGCGATCACCCTACGATTACCGAATGGTAAGTCTTGCAGGTTGAATAGTATTAAATTCGATGATACAGTCCTCACGTTAAAAAGAAAAGTTCACGACATGGCAAACATTCCAATCACAAGACAACGACTTCTTATTGGTAGCAGTGGAGAGGAACTCGCAGACCGTAGAACTCTCAGCGCCTCTGGTTTAGTAAACGGATGTGAAGTTATTGTCCGAGAGAAGGACAGTAAACAAAACACATCAAGGATACAAACCTTAAGACTTAGCGTTACTGACTACACAGGCAGTTCTGTTAGTAAGAATTATGGAAGATCACTTCCTCTTCACTGCAGTGCTGATGATTCTGTTTCTACAGCGAAGAGATGGATTTCAGGACGTCTTGGTGTTTCTCCAATGTCACTTGAAATGCTTCATAATGGAATGGAATTACGTGATAATCAAAAGATTAGAGACGTAGTAGCAAGTGGGACATCTGGGCTAGCTATACAATATAAATCGTCTCAGTCAGCTACGGCTGTTGGCCTTCGCAATCGCGTCAATGAAATGCGCAATTCAATGTCGATGTTATCAAAGCATAATCGAAACCTCTCAAACACGATTGAGAACATAAACGACAACGGTCCTTATCAAAGACACGGAAGTTCCGTGTTCGACGTCTCTGCTTTGAGCAGAACGTTATCACCTGGTGCTTATCTATAGGTTTCTATTGGAGACAATAAGTAGTAGTTTCTCTTTTTCCACCCCCTTCCTATTTTTTTTTTTTATAGTTATTAGAACCCACCTTAACCCCTTTCCCTTCCCCAAGTTAAAAAAAAAAAAAAGTAACTGTATTCCAGACATGCTAGTTAGGGTGATTCAAAATACTGAATTGAGCATCACCACGGTCACAGTATCCTTTTAGCAACTACTGTTTTGTGTTTACTAATAAATCAAAACAATTTATTTTCCCCAAAAGTTATTTTTTTAATAGATCTTATCCTGTAATTCGCTAGTTTTTTTTTGTTAATGTGCACATGGTTGCCGATTTCCCCCCTTCATCCTTTTTTTTTTTTTTTTTGCATTTAACGAGTATTGTAGGAACGAAAAAAAGTATATTGGTAGCACACGTAAACCTCCTTTAGCTTAATCAGCTGTGAGTCAGTTTACAGTTTTCGTGACGCAAAACAAATTCAAGTTGGTTTTTTATTTGCAAAAAAAAAAAAAAAAAAAAAAAAAAAGCAGAAATTTATGTCCGCAGGCTTTTTTTAGTTACGTTTTCGCTTGTGCACGAGTACCCCCGCATTGGGATCAAAAAAAAAAAAAAAAAAAAGCATGTCTTTGTTTCTTTTTTTTTTCCCCCTCTTTCTTTTTTTTTCCCCTCAAAATTGTTATTACTTTAGATTATTTTAATTGTTCGGTGATTTGAAAAATTTCAGACGGTTGTGAAAGCAGAAGAGACTTTTATATTTATTTTGTGGTCTCTTCATCGGCTGTTTGCTATAGAATACTTTATCTTTGATTATGTTTTCTATACATGTGTGTAGTTATTGATGTCGTTATATTTGTTTTATAGAATACACCTTTTTAATTATAATTATTCCCTCCCGACAGAAAAATAAGAAAAAAAACAAAACAATACTTACGGTAGTAAGATCACCGCTACTCCGACAACAAAGAATGTGGACACGAATATGTTTGGTTGGGTTTGCGATTGGGATTTTTGTTATTAGATGGTTTCAATATAAGTTGTTGTACTTTCCGCAATTTGGATTTTATCCAGAGAAGATGGCTGATCCAAGTGATTGTAATGTAACAAATTGGAAGAAACTTATGATTCAAATTAAAGGCACTGATCAAAGCATCCTCGCATACCTACTCCAATATCCACCAACTGGAAGGACTCTTGATTCTAATTCTTGGAAACAACAACCGACAATAGTCTACTTCCACGGTAATGCTGGCAATGTAGGTGACAGATTACCCATAGGAACTGCATTGCAAGAGTCAGTAAGATGTAACGTTCTGATGGTTGCCTACAGAGGTTACAGAGGAAGTAGTCCAGCAGCTCCATCAGAAACTATTTTGGTTGAAGATGCCCTCGCTGCGTTAGGTGCGCTGATAGACGAAGGAGTCGACACATCGAAGGTATTCGTGATGGGAACTTCGTTAGGTGGAGCAGTGACATTAGCAACGGCGCTACGATCACCATATCCTCTGAAGGGAATTATGATTGAAAATACCTTCACGAGCATCGGTGATATGACTACCGTCCTACTTCGAGGTGCTTTACAAAAGCTCGGCATTCGAATTAATAGCAATCGCTCTCAGGCTGTTGGCAATATGAGGATTGCTTACTGGAGTACAATGTCGTACTTACCTGCTGTTGTAAACTTTTTATGGAAAATTTTAAAACCGGTTTTTCTAAGTCTTCGGTGGCATTCTTTAGATAAAATTAAATTACTTCGCAAAGATCAGAACATCTTGTTCTTATCAGGAGCCATGGATACTTTAATCCCACCAGACCACATGCATGCTTTGTACTCAGCATGTCCTAGTGAAAGAAAAAAATTCATAACTTTTCCACGAGGAATGCACAATAACACCTGCTGGCAACAAGATTGGCCGGAATCTGTTGGAAACTGGGTCAGAGAGTGTTTGTCAAAGGCTTAAAAAACCTCCTTAAAAAACTGAGGTTTAGTTAGTTTCCCCTTGTTTTAAGATTCGTTTCATAGCCTGATGTTCATCACCGTAAGCACCCGTTTTTTATTGTTGTTACCACTAACCTAGTTATGATAAGTGTGAAGTCTCATTATTTTTATGTGTTTAGTTTATATAAAAAAAAGAAAAAGAAAAAAACAACAACAATCTAATGGGTTCCTTACCAACACTCGATAAACGCGAACTTTTTTCGAAAAAAAAAAAAAAAAAAAAAACAACAACAACAGAATTATTGTTACATTTCACAGGTCGCAATTATAACAAATGTCAAATACTCACATCCAGTCATGTCAAGAAATGACAGCGGAAATGCAAACAGGGTGGTCATTAATACTACAAGGGTATATAACTATACGAAAAGGTATAACTGATGTCAGGTTGCCAAGCAATCAACTCGGAGTGTTGTCAGCATTAATGGGATACACAAAAATTTTAGTGGCATCGGTCCTAGCTCATATTGGTAATTATAAAATGATAAAGAGATCCTCAGTGAGTGATAATAATATTTTCCAATTTAACCCTCATCTACCAGAGCAGTCTAAGGGTCAACACCGACTACGACAATTGTTAGAACCAGATATAGATGCTGCTCCTTTCATTGGAAACTCTGTTGTTGCAGAGCAGCAAATACTTAGAGAAGTTGCTACTACTTTATCAAATGAGCTGGTCAAAGAGATTCAAGAGAGAAGTCAAGAATCGATTAGCACTCGGGTGACAATTAGCACAGAAGCAGAGGCATCTCGAAGAGAAAATGAAATGACTTTCGCACTTCAAAAGTACATCAAAACTAACCAACTTCCGTCTGTTAAAGATGAATCTCAATTACGAAGTACGGTGAGTGAGTTGAGATCAGTGAATACGTTACTGAAGGAAAGATCAGATAGATTAGAGGCAAATTCATTGAAACTTTCAAGTGATAAATTTTCTCTCATGGCAGATCGCCAACAGCTTCTCCAACACGTTCGACAGCTGGAATCTAAAATTATAAATTTAAATCACGCTAATGGATTCTATAGAAAGGTACACAGACCTTCTTCTCGTAGCACTTCTCGTCAGCAACAAACACCTCACATGTCAGTCTCACCCATACCAAGGACTATATCTGTTGGTGGGGTTCAGATGGAACCTGAAGTCGTAGAATGGTTAAAAGAGATGTACGTCACATTAGAAAATGAAGAAAAAGAAAAATTAGAAACTGAAAACCAAATCCCAATTGGACCCGAACAACAGTCCAAGACAGGATTTGCTGAATACGTCGCATCTCGACGAGCTTCGTAAAAAAACTTTTATTTATTTACACTTTAATAACCACTTCTTAGTAATTTTGTTCGATTTTTTTTATGTTTTATTATTCTTTTTTCAAAAACAACAGGCTAATGTCCGGCTGGACTGTCGTTGGCGACAGGAATCACTACAGCAATAAAAATGATAACAGCGATAATAAAAAGAAGAAACCGAACGTTAAAAAGACTGTCAATGAAGTGTCTCAAAACGGTAATAATGCCAGAGGGGTGAAGTGTAATGCGAAGACGCCGCCTTCTGCATCATCAACACCACCGTCGCGATCACTAATTGCGAAAGAGACTGACTCTGATCCTGTTAAGCAACTAACTGATGACAAGAAAAAACTACCTCCTTCAGATCTAGTTTCAAGCACAACTCTCAACGCTTTGCAAAATGGTAAGGGATCACATCCATCCAGTGAAAAGAAACCTTCAAAAACAGAATGCCCAGAAAACTCAAAAAACAATACGAAGAAGACTGAGAGTTACAAGTTTGTTCTCAACATGAAACACACTGGATATCAGTTAAAGGGAATGACCAACAGATCTAATGACTGTTACAGTAACAGTGTACTACAGGCGTTATTGTCTTGCGCACCTTTCTTAAATGCAATAAAATCATTACCAAAACTATCACACACGAATCAACCGATCCTTTCAGCTGTTCGCACAGTTGTTTATGGGTTTAAAGCAGGGTCTTTTTCTAGTGGTTCAGTAGATGGGTTGCCAGTTATTCGTGCGATGGCGAGTTGTTTTTCAGAAGCAGCGACGGGACGTCAAGCAGATGCATCTGAATACTTAGTCAGTTTGTTTGATGCTCTCAGTAAGGAATTAGCTTCTCTAATCAGTGATAGCTCATCGGATAAAAAAAAGAAACCACACGGACAAAACGGATGGGAAACCGTTGCTGCTTCCGGAACTAAAAGTATGGGAGTTGAACATACCACTGGAGAGAGACATGACTCAAATCCGATTGATGCGATTTTTGGAGCATCGGTCTCGAGTAGGTTAGCAGAAAAAGGTTCAAAACCATCAGTTTGTCTACAGCCTTATCATATCGTACCTCTTGACGTCTTCGATTCGAGTGAGTCTTCTATTGAGTCTTGTTTGTTGAACTTTACGAAACCTGAAATTGTTGAATCTCGTGGTGGTCAATCCGCAACAAAACAATTCGTGTTCTCTAAACTCCCTCCAGTTTTAGTTATTTGCATCAAGAGATGGTCGTCTGAAGGAAAATCATCTCTCAAAATAGGAATCAACAAAAAGTTAACTATTCATCCTTCTTCAACTGTAACTCGTAAGAAAACTGATTACGATCTTGTCGCAGCAACATGTCATCGAGGAGCCACCATGAACTCGGGTCATTACACTACGGTATTACATAAAGGGGATGTTTGGTATGTTTTTTAAGATCTGCGGGTTTTTTTTCTTTTTTTTTAAATATTATTTTTCAAAAAACCCAAAACAAACCAACAAAAAAACAGGAAACATATTGACGATTCCCACGTGAGTTCTATATCTGGTATTAATTCAGTTGCTGGAGAACCTTATCTTTTATTTTATCAAAAATGTAGCAAGTAATACAGACACGGTGAATACAATCCTAGCCTAATACACTTCGTGGCCACTGTGGTTTCTTTTTTTTTCTTTTTTTTCAGTCTTCGTCTTTGTAATGCCGCTGCAGCTGTCAATTCTAACCAATCACCCGCTCCTGTACGCGTATTTTGTTATTATTTTTCAGGTTGGAAGGAAAAAAAAAAAAAAAAGAATTTTCTTTTATAAAAAAAAAACAATAATTAGCATAATCATATTCATTCGCAACTTTTTTTTTTTTTTTTGAATTTTTATTTTCCTAACTGAGAATGTGTTGATGAGGTGCTACCCATCAATGAAGGCTTTAGACATTCACTGCATGTAATTACATTTCTGGTGTGAGTCTTTTCGTCTTTCACCGACAGGCAGCCATCCTCTCTTTTGATATTCTCCTGAATTGATTGATATTACGACCATTACAATATATATTTGTTGAAAAAAAACTGGGAAAAGCAGAACTTTTGTTATAGTTTTTTTTTTAACAAAAAAAAAAAACAACAATATGAAGAAGAAGAGGACTCGTGGAGACAGAGAAACAGAAGAAGAAGAGGTTGAACAAGTACTGTTTACGGAAGTTACGAAAAGCTTTCCACTTCAGAAACAAATCGAACAACTTGAAAGATCATTCAAGGGAATCCGACGAGTACTAGACCCGTCTCATTATGCGAAAGAGATAGTAGCCAGAGACAAAGAACGAGAAACAATAAGTGAATTCGTTGATCGATGCGCACGAGGCAAAAAGGGAGCAAACATGTTGTACATTTCAGGTGTTCCGGGTACAGGTAAAACCTCATGCGTTAGAAGGGCCCTCGATGAAGCCGAAGAAAATAAAATTATATTTGAGAGGTGTGAAATCAACGGAATGCTTTTAAGAACTCCCCTCGACACTTTCACACAAATATTCCCCTCATTGAAAAAGTGTTTAAGTGATAAATTCATAACAGAAAGGAACATACCAAGATCAGCAACGGGTAAAGTAGCACTGTCATTCCTTAGGCTGACACTTGAAGCTCAACGTGCATCGGAAGAAAAAAAGAATAAACAGCATCCAATGCACACACCTCTAGTGGTCGTGTTAGACGAGATGGATGTCGCTGTTGGAAAAACTGGTTCTGAAGTTCTATTCGATCTAACGGATTTATCACAACAGACTCCAAAATTTGCTTTTATTGGTATCGCAAACAGACAGAATTTGGGAAGCATCTTCTCGGTAGATGGAAAAGAGCACACGAAGAGAGTTCAGTCAAGAATTGAAAAATTTCAAAGTGTAATTTTCGGTGTTTATAATAAAGAACAACTCTGTGAAATAATTGCAAGCAGACTCCGTGAAATTGTGACAGAGTCACGGGTCACAAAAACAACCCATGATCGGACCGTCCAGGTGATTTCTGAACTCCGTGGAACTGACTTTTTCCCGACAGACACGTTAACATTTGCGATGACTGGCGTTTGTAAATTTGTTTCTGGTGATTGTCGACAGGCTTTATTATTCGCAAAGCATCTTATTTACTTTAGAGAAACCGCATTAGCACAAATAATTCAAGATTCTGATTCAACAACTGGTACCAGAAATTTACAAGCGTTCACATTGCCGGAGAATTTCACGGTTTCGAAGGACTTGGTGAGTACGCAAATGAGACCGTTTTTGCATAAGAATGATGAAAAAGCTGTCACACCACACGAATTGATAGTTTTGTGTGTGGTTAATTATGAATACTTACTAAGTCCTCAAAATGAAGGTTATTCTTCAATTCAAAAGATAATTCAGAGATATCAAGTGTTCGCACCTCAACTAAAGAATCCAACTGAACCAGAAGTTGATATAAACGATTTGCTTGAGTTCGCAGATATGGACAAGGATGATGATGATCTTAGCAGTAGTAGTAGTGATTTCTATTATTGTACCACACCACCAGAAGCTATTTATGCACCGTTGTCACCTCTTGAGCTTTCGCATGAGTGCAGCACGCTCATAAATTCATTACTGTCCAGAGGATACCTTTCACAACACCAGACAGTTGATTTTCAAGTTTCTCTTCCTCCGATCATTTCTCGAAATTTAAAAAGTATGTTGAACTCTTGTCCTGCTGTTGCTGCACTTCCATTTGCGAAGAAGCTACAAGAAGGAGATGACCTGTATTATTGAATACAAAAAAAATCTCTTACGGTAGACATAATGACCATCTGTTATTGGTGTAGTTGATTTAAGTTTGTTAATAATTGTGTTTTATTTTTTTATATTTTCAGTTCCAACACTAGAAATGGTAAATAATGATTCAGCATACGACAGCCACGAAGAGTTCTTTGGTGAGGATGCCGCTCTTGTTAATGAAGCAACAGTTGAAAAGGAACCACCATCAGCGATTCATATGAGACAAAGAGATTTTCACTTGTTGATTGCAAAGAATAAGAAATCAGCTGTGTGGGTTTTTATTGTGTCAGCAGTATGTCTAGGATGTGCTCTTGGAGAAGTTGGTTACGATACCAGTGACACACCTGAAGACGCTCCCGTGAATCCTCCTTGGGGGATGGTTCCTGCAACTGATGAATCAACAGTCTTCACTTGGCAGTCTTGGTTTAGTATTTGGGTGACAATGATTTCACTCATGTTTATGATAAACGGAATTCCACCTGAACTGACTCTTTTACTCGCAACTCTAATCTTTCGTTTATTTGGAATCATTACTGATAAAGAAGCCTGGAGTGGATTCGAAAGCACTTCCGTCCTCTCAATCGGAGTCCTCTTCATCGTCGCTAAAGCACTAGAGAATTCTGGGACCATTCAACTTGCTGTTAAGTATGTTTTGGGTAAACCAAAAAACTCAGTTCTTGCGACGCTTCAATTGTGTATTCCCGTCGCTATAGTCAGTGCTTTTATAAACGACACTCCTGTAGTGGTGATGATGCTTCCTATTGTTGAGAAGTGGGCTCAAGAGATTGGGATTCCAAAACAAAAACTTCTCATGCCTCTTTCCTTTTCAGCTCTTCTAGGCGGGATGTGTACCCTCATCGGGACCAGTACTAATTTAGTACTGAAGGGATTGGTTGATAAAGATGATAGTCAGGACTTTACTCTTGATTTCTTTTCTATGACTGCAGTCGGTGCTCCAAACGCCTTAATTTGTGTTTTGTACTTAGCATTTGGTGGGCATTATCTCCTCCCAGATGGTCCAAACGACGGTTCTGTAGATGAATCTCAAGAGGATGACTCTGACCGATCAGGAGGTCGTTATTATATTCAATATTTCAAAGTTGGAGCTGAAAATGAAGGTAAGACTCCCATGAATCTTGGAGTCACGTTGGAACCGGGTGCTACACTTGTTGACATTAAAACAGATTCATCACTCTTACCACATGAACTGTCTCTTGATGAAAGGGTTTTAAAAAGAGATGATATCTTAGTTTTTTCAACAACAGTAAAAGGACTGTTAGCACTCAGAACAAAGATCGAACGTTCTGGTGGAAGCGCGGAACCAGTCAGTCCGCAATATTCAAAACTGGGATCAAGACGTCGTCATCGAAAGCTATACGAGGTCATTGTAGACAACTCATGTCCTCTTATTGGAAGTTCCGTTATTGAAGCCGATTCATTAAAGCATTACGAAGCAGCAATCTTCGCGTTCAGACCAAGATCACGAGGAAATGGTAAACGAGTAACGCTTCAACCAAATTCCGATTCCACAACTGTAACCGTACAAGAACACGACCATACAGCAGAGCTTGACATTGAAATAGGAGATGCACTACTTCTCGAGGGATATGGTGATTTTAAAAAGAAATGGGAAGACTCTAATCACTTTATGTTGGTTAATTCGATTGAAAATTCCCAACCAACTAGAAACGAACTCAGCAAAGATAAATATCGAAAATACTTTGCTGGATTGGTCTTGATCACAATGGTTTCCCTCGTCGCCAGCAAGGCTTTAAAGATTTTCGATGCTTCGATTTTAGCTGCTTTCGCTCTCGTGGCTATGCAATGCATTACTGTGTCGGAGGGATTCGCAACAATCAAAGGTCGTATTATTTTAGCCATCCTTGCATGTTATGGACTTGGCAAAGCGCTTGAAAACACCCACGTCACTGCTGCTGTCGCAAACGGTGCGACTGACGTTGGTAAACATTTTTACAGTTTTATGGGTGACTTTATGGGATCAGTGGGAGTCTTATTTAGCGTTTTCGTTGTGTGTTCAGCAATGTCGTGTATTGTTTCTAATCAGGCAACTGTTATTTTATTGTATCCGATTGTAAAAGATATGACTGGGTTGGAGGGGACAACCATTCAAAGGTTTGTCGTCATTTTAATTATGGGTGCCTCGTCTTCGTTTATGACTCCTTTTGGATACCAAACTAACTTAATGGTTTGGGCACCTGGTAGATACTCATTTTTTGATTATACCAAATTCGGTGCCCCCTTGACTCTTATTGTCGGTCTTTCTTCAGCTTTTTTCACGAGAATTCTTATTTCTTAGGGGAATTCTTTTTTTTTTTTTTCTTTTGTAAAATTATTTTGTGCGTGTTGGGGAGAGCGTTTCGTGTTTTAACACGTCGCCTCTCTTTCTATGTCCGGGTGAAACGCTCTTATCGTTTTCAACGTGTGTATCTTACCGTTTTGTTGTGCATTCTTTCCTCCGTTTTGACTCTTTTTTTTTTTTTTTTAGTTTTAATGTTTTTCTTTTTTCGCACACATCAACATTTGTCGGTTTTCCCCTCCCCTTATAATGATTCATGTCTAATTTGTTGCGTGTTAATCCTTGATTTATTTATCTAAGTCCCCCCCTTTTTTTTTCTTTAGTCAGCTATTTGCCATTTGCAAATCTTCTTTCCTGCTGGCAGATTCAAGTCGGGTTCTCCTGACTTGTCCGTGACACCCTTATATAAAATTAGTTCGTTGTTGTTTACTGAACTTTTTTTGATACACACAACCTTCGCATGGTGAGGGTTATTTGTTGCTGGTTTTCAAGTTCCCCTCGCGTAAGTAAAACTTGAGGAAGAAAATTTTGTGATATTTCGATTTTTTTGCGTGTCTCTTTACTTTTACTTGTTAACAAGTCTTTGTAATAATCCTAAGAAGAGGATGATCAAAAAAAAAAAAAAAAAAAAAAACTTGGAACGAAAATTGTAAAAAGAATTGGTTTTTATCTTAAAACTATACAGAAAATAGTAAATATAACAACTGTGATTTTTTGTTTGTGCACGAAACCGTGAACCGACTTAAACTGATAAAGCTAAAGGAAGTTTACGAGTGCTGCCAACATTCTTTTTCGTTCTTACAATACTTGTTAAATGCAAAAAAAAAAAGAAAAATTAATCTATCATTCTGCAAAGTTATTTTTTTTTTCTTCTTTTTCTTCTTTTTTGTCCCTTTTCTCTCTCCGTATTGCGTACTCTTGTTGTCACTTTTGAGATGAAATACCTGATTAGAGCGACTCAGATTTATGTTCTGGGATGGAAAAACTTTTCATCTACTACACCGCGTCCTGCACAAAAAAACTTATCAAAACTTTTCGATGAGTTATAATAGAATAGAGCGAAAGATTTGTTGCTGTTTGTCAGACTGTGCGTGATCCATCTCTGCTGTGACGTTTTTTTTTTTCTTTTTTTTCCCACATTTCTGTTTGTTTCTTCCCAGGGCTCTCTCTCTCTCTCATTTAACGTAACCGCCGTCTGATGTATTATTTAATTTTTTGCGAATCTTTTGCAACTTTTTTTTTTTTTTTTTTTGAGACAAGCTTTTTCTCTTGTTTCTTTGTTGAGAGTAAATTGTGTAAAAACAGCGGCCTACAACGTTAATCTCATTCCACTGCTAAAGTGATCAACCGGAAGAGGGGGGGAACGGGGTTTTTTTTCGTCAAAAAACGAATGACGTTTGCTCGTTATTTTCGGTAAATAAGAATCTTGTCTTTTTTGTAAGACCTTCTTTTTTCTGACAATGAAAAAAAAAAAACAAAAAACATATTAGCAATAAGAAAGATACGAAAAGTACTCTTAAAATGTAAGGTACTGATAGCTGAATCTTGCCTTTTTTTTAACCCAATCCCTTTTTCTGACGTTTATTCATTTTTTTTAATTCGTGTTTGCTGTATCTTCAGTTAATGATTGGAGAAGTTTAAGGGAACATGTGCAGAGATCTTCACATAAAAATCAAAAAAAAAAGAAAAGAAAAAGGTGATAAATTCAATTTTGGTGTTTTTCAATAATTTAATTTAAACAACATAAAAAAAAAAAGGAAAGTAAACAAGAAAAAAATAAAATATGTCGAAAAAAACTCTTGCGAGGCAACTAAGATGTTGGTCTATGGGAATGGAGAGTGAAATCGTAAGTGGGAGATCAACAACAAATTGGAGACCTCGTAAAGATGCCGAACGCGATGGTAAAGTTTCAAAAACTAGTAAAATCGATGAAGCGACTGTTGGACTATTCGGGAATGACCCTAGAGGTGCTTGGGTTAAACCACCTAAAGTAGCAACACACACTGGAAAGTTAGATTCAGAGAGAAAGACTCTATGGGAAGAAGCTCTCTACACCCAACAGCCTAACCTTATGAACGACTCAACTCATATTTTAGCTGAAGGTATCCCTGAAGCTGTTGGAGGACCTGACCCGATGGAACATAACAAACAAGACCCTTACGTCAACTCTCGTTTTATTGGAATGTATCCATCGAGCATGAGTGAGGTTTGTGTACTTTTTTTTTCCTTACGTTTTTATTTTACAAAACCACCAAAAAAAAAAAAAAAAAAAAACAGAATCCTGGACAATACTGGAAACATATTAACTCACAAACGCTGTACTCGCACATGCTGTTTGAGCAATCAAAGAGTGCTGAGACTGACCGTTATGGAGGAGAGTTTGGTTTGCCGAAGGATGATTTCCAAACTCAAAATGGAGTTCTTCCACTGCTCTCTGCTGAAAAGTTTAGAAACTTAAAGTACCAAATTCACGAACCTATCGTGAGAGAGCTTAATGCTATCACTGACGGTGGAAAAGTAAGCCTCTTGGACATTTTGAGACTCACCTTAGATGAGAAGAAACTGTCTATCGCATCTGCGCATTCTGCTTGGTGTACTTTTTGGGGTTCAATATACCCGAGAGGAGGTGTCTTAAGACCTGAATTTAACGAAATTATAGAACGCGATTTTGAAAGTGTCTCTGGTCTAGAAGCGGCATTTACTACTCAAGGAACTGCTTTGTATTCTAATGGAGGAGGAACTGTTTGGTTAGTATTGAATGAAGCAACTGATAAGATGGAAGTAATTTCAATTTTATCAGGACCAAAACACCCTTATCATATGAATTATAAAATTATTGCTGCGATGATCATCACCGAAGATACAGTTAAAGGATTCGACTCATCGTCTGAGTATATCGATAGGTTTCTCAGTGTTTTTGACTACGACTATGCCTATGCATCATACTGTGAAGCGAAGGGTATTATGAAGCCAAGTTCACTTGTTTTCTAGAGTTGAAAGTAGTGTTCAATATTATGTTCCGGTTTTTGATCTCCTTATTTTTGTAACGTGTGTCGGTTCTATTTTCTGAAACACGTAAAAAAAAGTGTTTTTCGGTAACAATATTATTTTTTAGTGTGTTTTTTTTTTTTTTTTTTTTTTTTGTAATTTTTTTATTCGACGTTCCAAAGCGTTTTTTTTCACCAACTTCCCCTTTTTTTTTCCCTTTCCCCTCAAAGTGTGTTTCGATTTTTATGGTTCTCTTTTCTTCTCGCTTCTATGCTTAACTTCAGTGCACAACCACGAAGGGTTCCTTCCCTTGTTTCTTAAGAAAAGATGCCGAAGAGAGTTTACACTAATAAAACAACTAATAAATAAATATTTTTATTTTTCCAGTTGGATATCCTAAACACAAATATGTACGCTCTATAAATGTCTCACATCGAAAATAAAACCAACTCTCGTTTATTCCCCCCCCCCCTAAAGCATGCGATTTTGTGTGGACAGAATCCAGTTATAATGACTCATGTCTAATTTGTTGCGTGTTAACCTTGATTTATTTATCCAAGTCCCCCCTCGTGCAGTATTCTTCCCAGGTAAATCTTTTCGTATCGTATCAAAGGTCCCCCCTCGTGCAGTATTCTTCCCAGATAAATCTTTTCGTATCGTATCAAAGGTCCCCCCTTATTTATCCAAGTCCCCCCTTGTTGCTCTCATGCTCAGCAGACTTGTTTCCTAAAATAACATTTTTAATTATGTTTTTAATTACGTCTCAAAACACTCAGTCAATGACATGAGATCTGGTAGAATAGCTCGAAATGTGAAGTTGCCTTTTTGGTTGAAATGTAGTGGACTCGTAGCTACTGTAGTGGGAACAGGTGTTTGGTATGTTAAACAATGTGGTTTACAATTTGATTGGAATGGAGGAATGTGGAGTGAAATAACAGCATGGGAAAAGAGTGGACAATATGTTTATGTCATTCCGATGGTTCACATTGGAGAAAAGAGGTTCTATGATGACGTTGTCGATGTCTGTAAGGGAAGTATTGTTTTATTAGAAGGGATTGACATGACACCATTACCTGCTCCAATTAGAGTTGTTGTTCGATTGATTAATCAAATCATACTCATAGTTGGAATCATAGTAGTTGGTTCATTTATTGATATCAGTAGTTTCATTCGTAGGGTTGATCCAACACCGAGGAAGTCTGTTGTTTGTCAAGAAGACTTTTTCACACCATCGGTTTGTTGTAATTCATTTCCGATTATGTCAGATGTTCATACTACTTCAACAGCAAGTCTTATCGCAGGTCGAAATGATTATTTGATGAAGGTATTCGATACCATTCCTCGTCAGCAGTTCTTTCCAATATCAATTCCTTGGGGTGCTGCTCACACTCCAGGAATATCATCGTCCCTTAGTGAGAGGGGATACTCTCCTGTGGGGGTGAGATATATCAGAATCGGATCGATTTCAGAACTTATTTCACACTTATTTCGAATGACTCAATCAAGGTTAGAAAACCGTAACGTGATTCCTATGCGGGTTACGATGTGTTGATTTTGATTTTTTTTTTTTTTTTTTTTTTTTTTTTCAATTGGGAGGTTTCTTGCCTGCTTTCCATTTATAAAAAAAAAAAAAAATAATATAGAATAAAATCATTTGATACTACTACTTGGTAAAGAAGATTAAAATTATTATTTTTTTTATTCTTTTATAGAACAGAGCAATTTTCATCCAACGGCAATCATGTCTACCGACAACAATTATACTAACAGCGCCAAACCATATGCAAGTGATTCTTTTAACCTCATTGTACTTCACCCCTCAGGAATTAGTACAAAGCAGAGCAACCAATCATGTCAACGGAATTAGTCTCTGCGATGACTAACACTGTTCGCAGATGTCTCGAAAATGGCAAACCTGGTCCAACAAAAATAATACTAAATAACTTACTGTATGAAAGATGCAGTGCTAGCGGTACCAGAGGAAAACAATACGCAAAAGTGATAAAAAAAATAGCTGAAGAACTGCAACAGGGAGTAGATGAAGGCATAAAAGGAAATGATAAAAGTAATATAAAATTCGTATTGAAGTTAATTGAAGGTATAACACAAGATAGGAGATCACTCCTTCCTCATAAAGACTTCATTCTTCGTACAATACAGCCTTCAATAGACAGTGAACACAATATAACCTCACCAGAGACTACCGACTGCACACTACCTCCGAATCTTTTATCGAATCGATTTGGTTATGAACGCTGCAGGGGAGATGAGTTTCAGGTACATGCATTATCTAAGGACAACGACGATGAAGAATACACGAAGATTAAAAACTTCGTAGAAGAGAGTAATGTGCACAATTTAGCTCTTCAAGTTGTTGCGATCGAGAAAGTGTTCAATCCTGAGTTGGAGAAGGATTATCAAAAGCTTAAATTATCACTCAACGATCCAGATCCATCAGCTGTTGAATATTCATTTCACGGAACAAATGTTACAAACATTGAAAGTATTGCAAAGTATGGATTTCATCCACCGACACATCCATCTCTGTTATACGGAATGGGAATTTATTTTGCATCAAACAGCAGTAAATGCGTTTGGTTCGTCGAGCCATGGGACATCGATGCCCTTCAAAATATTACTGAGCCATACACTTGGCCAGGAGTTCCTCAGCAGCTGGTCGTTGCTGAACTCGCAGTTGGTAATTACAAAGAAGTTTGTTTTTATTTTTTATTTTTTTTATTTATTATTTATTACTTCACTCATCCTATGTTAAAATTATAAAAAAAAAAAAACACACAATTACACAATTAGGTTCAGTCTCCCACACCTGATGAAACACAAGAATCACTTTTAAAAGAAGGCTACGACTCAATAAAAGCCATCGCTAATTCACAACATAAAAAAGGATGTCGATACGAAGAATGGGTAGTCTACAACCCAAAACAGGCATTCCCTCGTTATATTGTTCATTATCGAAAAACACACATGCCTCTTGATTCAAAGGATCCTACTTTTGACGTTTCAACCAATAAATGGATTGAAACAACAAAAACAAAAATTCGCAGTAAAAAAACTAACGAAGTCGGATTGGTGATTGGAAAATTCATGCCGATTCATGAGGGACACGTCAGTCTAATTGAAACAGCGAAGAGTGAAAGTGAAAAAGTTGTTATAATAGTTTGCGACAACGGAGACAAAAACATCATAACTGGAAGGAAGAGGGTCAGATTAATTAAAGAACTATTCCCATCAAATAGAATACAAATCGTCCTCAGATTAGACATGACAGAATACAATTTACCATCTGAATGCGTCACTGAAGATGAATGGAAAAGATGGTCATCGAAGTTAATAAATATTTGTGAAGATCAAGGATTTGGAGCACCGAATTGTATATTCGGTGGAGAACAGTACGTTTCAACTTTATCAAAACACATGAACATATCTTCTCATGTAGTTGAAAGAAATGATCCAAAGCAGACTACCGTCGTCAGCGCAACTGAGGTTAGAGAATCTCCAATTACTTCGTTTGAAAAGATTCCACAATCAGTAAAAAGAGACATGGCAAAAAGGGTTGTATTATTTGGATCAGAATCCGTGGGAAAGACGACCATGGCTAAACAACTTGCGAATAAATATAACTGCTGTTGGGTTCCTGAGGGAGCTCGTAGAATTCTCGGTGATGTACAAGTGACGAATATTTCACAAATGGAGTTCATTGCTGCTGAACAGCTGCGAAGCGAAGATCACATCTGCGCTTACAACAACTCACCAATTGTGTTCTGTGATACCGACTTAGTAGTCACAACTGTCTATGCTGATTACTACTTTCCTAATGAGTGTCCTGATTGGATTCGTCATGCTGCTGAACAACGACAGTATTCACTTTATTTATTCTTATCTTGTGAGGTTCCCTGGGTATCAGATCCACTCAGAGATCTTTCAGGTTCATTACGATTGGAGATGGAAACTAAATTCAAATCAGCATTAACAACCAAAACAAATATAAATCCAACTCGTGTTGTTTACATTACTGGTTCTGATTGGGAAGGCAGATTCAATCAGGCAGTAGTCGCAATTGATGACCTGCTAAGCTCTTAATATTCATATCTTTTCTACGTCACTAACAATAGTGAGTGTCTTATTTCCTATCCTGAGACACGCTATTTTGCATTCCTTCCTAACTGATTATTTCGCGATTTTTTTTTTCTCGAACACGATTTTTTTTAAACGAAATCTCTCACAAAGTACAACTACACCTATTATTTTTTTTGTTAGCAGGTCACAGAAGGGGATATTTGTGTAGAAGACCTTGGTATTGGTAACGTCAGACCTTGACATGGAAATAATTCAAACAGGTCGAGGGGGGGATATTTACACCCAGCTCCCAAATAAGAAAACGAAAAAAAGAAAAAAAAAATGTCTTTTGGAGAACTATTTAACCCGGATAATCTTATTAATACTTCAGAGAAGGATAAACTTACGAATTCTGAAGTTTTGAGCCGTATGTTTGTTTTTGTTTGTGTTGTGTTTTACTTTTGAGGAATGTGTGCGTGATTGTTACCAGCGAATCACCTCAAAACAGTAAATTCACGTGCTGGAAGCTTTTTATTGTCTCTAAAACAGACAAAGAACATCTTGTCAGCAGGTATTAAGAAGCTTAACCAAGATAACTAAAAATATATATATTCATCTAGTTTGGTTGTTGCGGATTAGATTGGGGGGTTGTTTTGTATATTATTTAAATTATACATTATAAACACAGGAGGAAGGGAGAAGATAAACAGAAAAAAATGTCTAAATGTGACTCTCTCAACCCACAAAGAGAACCTCCCAGGCAGGATGAGCAGTATATACATATTTGTTATCCCATAATACAGCTTTATGCGAAATGTAGGGGAGAAAATGGATTTGCGAAATCTGAAGAACAGGTGAGCGATCCATGGCAGCACTCAACCACAGGAAATTTTGGCACCACGAAAGGAAAGCTTTTGGAAATGTCAGGAATTGGAAAAGGTCAGCAAACATTTCTCAGTGATACAATGCATTTATTAAATCCTGATGTATCATCGGGGGTATCAGGCAAGCAAAGAAAGGATCCATGCTCAGACTACTATTCCGAAATGTTAAGTTGTAAGGAGAGTATGCCTAACCTTAGAGGACGTGTCGATACCTGGAAACCACCTCCCAATCACGAACTATGTAATCTATTAAATAAACGTCTTATGAAATGTCTTCAATCAAAAGGAAGTACTACGATGTGTGTAACTGAAATAGGAGATGTCAATTCCAACAGGTGTCGTGAATCTGCGTTTGCCCGACAAGAGCTTCCTGAACGACACCAATACCTCGGCTCCACTATTGATGCCACTAGTATGCCGACAGAGAGAAACCATGGAAATATTATTATATAAGATTGCCTTTATTATGCTAAGTTGCGCATCACCCTTAGTCACTGTATCTAAAAGTGATCAACACGGTTGTAATATTTACAAAAATGGAACATACATCCCTCCCTTAACTAACTTAGGGAATATATCATTTCTCACAGAGGAGTGAATTGACTCTACACTGATATAGGTGAAAATACTTTAATCACATTAACATTGGATACAGGTTACAATAACATAATAACATGTCGTGTCCGCACACGGATACCGTAACTGACAATGCGAGAGGAACAAAGATGTGTAGAATGTGTGGTGAGGTCCTGGAGTCAGATATCATAGCAGAAGAGCTGCAGGATTTTTCTGGTGCTCCAGTCAAGTCAGCTGGAGCAGGATGGGCAAGAGCTGGAAGAAGTTTTCAAAAAACAGCAACGACTGGAGAATCATCATCTTCGAAAATGGAACGGGTCAGACAAGAAATGGTTGTTGCTGCTACTGAAATGGAACTACCAGATTTCATTGAGGGTGCCTTACGAATATACCAAATGGCTTCAAATACTGGTCAAATTGCCGTTGGAAGACAATATCATACTATGTGTTGTGCGTGTCTTTACATCGTTTGTCGAGTTCAGAGGCACCCAATTGAAATTTTCGATTTCCAAGAACGTCTTCAAGTTAATCCGTATTCTGTATCAAAGATACAAGAAACACTTTGTAAAATATTAAATATAAAGGCATCAGGTTTAGGAACTGCTGGAGACCTCGTAAAATACATTAACGCTCTCGGTATTAAGAATTCTGAACAAGTAAAAAAGATTGAAGACACGGCACAAAAACTAATCGACCAAATGGATAAAGCTTTTATATCTGACGGAAGACAACCTGCTGGAATTAGAGCAGCTGCACTGTACCTATCAATCAGACTAAACGGCTTTGGCAGAATTCAACTTGAGCACGTCACCAAAATCGTAGGCTCTGGAAACGCACAAGCACTAAACAGACTTCAAGAGCTAGGCGATGTCCAAAAGGAAACTGCAACTGGAAATGTTCTTCCACAAGCTCTGGTAAGACAGCAACATTTCGATAAACTTATAACAAAATACATCAAGCACCGACGGGAACAAGGGAAAGACGTGCAAGAAAATATTCACATGTACTCAAAAATGGATAAGGATCGCGTTACCCGCCTCGCAAGACAAAAAAAGCTCCGAAAACGAAGCAACATTCCAGAGCTCGCCAAAGATGCTAAGAAATTGGCACGAGAAAATATCAACAAACTAATAGAAAAGAAAACTAAGCAAAAACAAAAGGACAAACAAAAACGAAAAATTGAAAAAGAAAAAAGAGCACACAGGGCAAAGAATAAAACCAGATCAAAGAAAAAGAGATTTAAAGAGAGAGACGTGTCCCCTGCAAGCAGCTGTGAAAGAGCTGCACTCTCCACCAAGAAAATTCAACAAATTAAAAATGATGCGAAGAAGTCGATTTTAGCAAAAGTACACGACTCGGATGACAGCAGCATTAGTATCGGTCATAACTTTGCTGATTCTGAATCAGGTGGTTCTGATATTGAAGTGTATTATTCTACTGATGAAGCAGATCATCATCTTAGTTTGTTAGATTGGTATAAAAAAGATTTAAAAAGACAAAAAATTGAACAAGAATTCGACAGCAAAATTTCCAAAGACGGATTCCCAGACGTTACAAAACCTGAACAAAGCGATACAGAAATAGGACTCGATGACTTTAACTTCTCAGATGTTGGATCAACTAAAAAGTTTATGGATGATGGAAGCTTCAGAGGAACTCCTAAAATTGAACCCGGAACCCCATACGACATGGGATGCGAATCAGACGCCTCAAACATAAGCAAACTAAGCAGAGGAGGAATGCCAGCTACATTTGATGCTGGTTTAATAAGCGACATAGTCGGGGTTGCCGAACAGGCCATGACTCAACCACAGGGTGGAGGTGGTAGTGGTGGTGCAGAACAAGCCCTATTAGACTTGGGCATATCGTTTGACGAGAGTGCCTTTGAAGACACAAAACAAGAAGTTGACGATACTGCCGTTATAATCCCATCCACAACTGCGATAAAAGAAGATATTAAAAACTTTTCATCATTCTCTGACGTATCCGACGACGAGCTCCAAAAAATAATTATCACCGACGATAACGAAATATACCAAAGATTCGAAATGTGGAAATCACATTATTCTTCTCACCTTCAGTCTGCTCAAAGTCGCGCTAAGGAATTGGAAGAGAAGAAAAAGAATACAAAAAAACGAGCAAAAAGAGATCCTCAAGCATCTATTCTAGCCCCATCGACAATGGAGGTATGTTTATTTTTATTTTATTTTTGTGAAAAAAAAAAAAAGAGGTTAAAATTTTTTATTGAAAAAAAAAACCAACAACAACAAAACAGTTTGATGATACTGAGTACTATATCGAATCTGGGCTCCAACTTCGTGGTGACGCCAGAGGAGTTAATTTCAATAGGATTGGGAACATTCTTGGAAACTTGGACAATGCTGTAAAAAAGAAATCCAACGACGATCACCTTCAATCCTTACTTGCGGAAAGTACAGAAAACGGAGGATTCGACTACGAAGGAGATTGGAATTAGAACTCAACAAAAAAAATCTTACAAAAAAGTTGTATTGTAGCTCTTGTTTTTTTTTTTTTCTAAGTTAGTTAAAAAAACAAGGCATAAATAATCACATCAATACAAAACTATCCGACTAACATTACCAATTATATTTAAACAGAAATGTCATATATGCAAAAGACTGATTATTTTTATTTTGTATTTTTGACATTAATACCTTTTTTAATTATTTAACAAAGTTATCTAAATAACAATCACATATGTGGGATAGTGATGTTGAACGCTTTGATGAAGAGCTACCTGAGGAATCTGTTACCCGATATGGAAACATGAGTTCGATTAAAAATTATAAAAGAGGAAAAAAGATAGCTCGAGGTGCGTACGGCGATGTTTACTGTGCCACAGGAAAGGATGGAGAAGAAGTAGCGATCAAATTTATAAATTTACATGCGTTGGAAAGAGTTTTAGGTAGTACAGGACAGACTAACAATGGAGGTGGACCACCTCAGTTAGCACTTCGAGAAATAGCGAATCTGAAAGAAGTCGGAAACAGAGATAAAAATATTCTTCCACTCCTCGACGTGTTAATGAATTCATCTGGCTCACCTTGTTTGGTATTTCCAAAGATGGAAGCAGACTTATCAAACGTAATCAATAGCCACGGTGAACTTCCTTTATCGTCTTTATTCGTTGTAGCAAAATCACTTTTAAACGCCGTTTCACATTGTCATTCTCTAAGTATAATGCACAGAGATATAAAACCTGCTAATATATTGGTTTCTTCAAAAGGCGATGTTCTCCTTACCGATTTCGGGATGAGTCGAGGAGCTGTATCTGCAGCTGGGCTTTCGCCTGCCTACTGCAGAGTAACTCTGTCTTACAGAGCACCAGAATGTTTGTTGGGTAAGGGTAAGTATGGGAAAGAAGTTGATGTTTGGGGTGTTGGTGCCACTCTGTTTGAGTGTTATTGTGGAAAAGCGTTACTTCACAACGCAACTGGTGAGATTCCAGCCCTTACAAAAATGGTTGAGATACTCGGATGGCCTCCGACAGAAACAGAATGGCCAGACTATCAAAATTTATACTCTTTATCCTTGTTTGTTTTTGGAGAAACCGCTTCCAGCCTTCCCTCCTTGCTTGAAAGTCGTGTAGCGGTAAAAGACTTATCCTGTAGCTCACTTATATCAACTCTTCTTACTCGGTCTCCATATCAACGTCCTAGTGCGGAGTCAATGATGTCTCACAAATTTATAAACATGTTTGATACGCCTTTGGATGAGTCGAAGAAACGACTATCAGAACTTCTCTCAACAGCGAAATAGAAATCGATGTTCAATAACACAAAACCTACACAGCAATAATTTTTATTTATTTATTTCTTTTTTTTTTTTTTTTAAATATCAACAACGGTTATGGTATTTCAAACCCACAGTTTTTTTTTTTTTTTTCTTTGCGTTCGTATTCTATATTGAACGTTTTTCTGCATGTGGTGCAAAAAAAAAAAAAATTCGGAGAGATGGGGTTTGAGGGAAAAAAAAAAATGAATGAAAAAAACAAAAAAACAAAACAAAAAAAGAAAAATGCGATTCCAATGACTTTCTTTATCTCCATTTGTGTGGCGATATGAACAACCTAATTTATTATTTATTTATTTTTTTTTATTATTCCATTTTTTTTTTTTTTCCTGTTGTCTATTTTATTCATCTCTGTTGCTGGCATGCTTGCCGTCAGCGAAACACGACCGTAAATTTATGGCATCTTCGGCACCTATCTTTAATCTTTATTTATAAAGAGAAGTGAAATAGAACGAGCACTAAAACCAAAAACACATTGCGGCCACCATCTGGTGGTAAACGGTCACTACAAGGCGACATGATTCCAGCCACAGCCTGGGAAGGTGATTTCTCACCCTTCTATTTTTTTTTTTTTTTTCTCTTCCAACTTTTATTATTATTATTATTATTTAATTTTTTTTTTTTTTTTATCGCTCACGCTACAAAGCGTGGAAATCGGTGCTGCTCTCATTTTTTTTTTTCTTTCTCCTTTTTTTTTGTTCTCTTTTTTTTTTTTTTTTTTTTTTTTTTTTTTTAAAATTCGAATGTCGATATTCTGCCAATTATTTCTTTTTTGTTAATCAACGACAGTATTGAGAAGGTTTTTTTTTTTTCATTCTTCAAAGCAAGGAACGCAAAAAAAAAAAAAAAAAAAAAATCTCACTTACTTCTACAATACTGTTGTTCTTTGGTTGGAGACAGAATCAACGAGAAAACAACAAAAAAAAAAAAAAAAAAAAAAAAAAAAAAAAAAATGAAAGGACAAGAACAAGAACCGGAAAAAGAAAAAAATAAAAGAGGAATGCATTTTTTCATTATTATTATTTTAGACCACAATACTACATTTTTATGAATAATGTGAGACCAGAGAGATTTAAGATTTGCTTCGTTATTTTTTTTTTCCAGGTTGAAATATGTTTTGGGGGAGAATATGTCAAAATATTTAAAATAACCCCTGACCAGGCCTCCTACTCTAACTTAGTAATTACACGTTAATGAGTGTCAACAATAATTCTCCAGGTTAAAAAGACAAAAAGTTTTGAAATTTTGATTTAAAAAAAAAATAAAAAAAAAAAAATGAGTAACCCACAATCATGGAAGATGATCCACGATAGGTTGAAGGGTATTTTAAAATCGCCGACCCTATCAGGAAAAGCTCACCAATCAATGGTGTTATCAATGTATAAACAAACATTATCAGAACTTAAAATATGGCCTTCAATTAAAAGAGCACGTGTTCGTCAAGAAGTCAGATCCATGTACAGACAGAGTGTCGAACTTACTGAAACAGAAGATATACAACAAGCAATTCAGAGTGGTAAGAACGGTTTGCAATCACTGGTGGAACAGAACGATAGTTTTGTTCGAAATAGATCTGGTAGTCATTTTACTCACACACTACGAGGGCCTTTCTAGACTGATCACATCACGTGGGAAGGCTTAAATTAATAGTGATGTAGTTAAACGTAAGTTATGCACCGCACGTCGTGTGAAAAGTTACATAAAGTATTTATGTACTTGGTATATGTGTGAGACAATGTTTTCTCCCCAAAATTACTTTTATCATTTTTTTTTTATTTTTTTTTTTTTTTCAGGAAAAAAAAATTTTTAAATTGAGAAAAAAAAAAAAAAAAAAAAATGAATCAAAATATAGAGCGAGCAATGTACTTCGCATTGGGAAGCGCTGCGTTAATGTGTTGTATTCAGAGAAGGATAGATCGTCGGCGGAGACAAATATTAGATGATAACACAGATTGGGACCAATCACCAGTATGGGAAGCAGTTCCAGAGGGATCGAGGAGAGGAAAGATGGTTATTCCAAAGAAAGTAAATTGGAAAGGATGGAGCATTCTGATCGATCTTGATTGCTGTGCTGAGATTGGAAGCACTTCTCTTAATTATAACATTTCATCCTCCGAATTAAAACTGCTGCATACTATATCAAAAACATGTGGTGACTCTCTCTACTTAATGAAAGAAGTTCAAAGTGATGAGGAACAGGCAGCGATCCAACATTCAATTTCGTTGTTAGGATTAAGAAATTTTCCACTTCACAATTTGTTATTTTGCTCAACTGAAATTGGTCGTAAAGCAATTGGAAGACAACTCTCACCAACTCTTTGCGTTGAATCGAATTATTTTGTTATAGAATACCTCTCTCCTCATATTACGTACAGCTGCTATGTGTCTGATTGTCCACAAGATGATCCTCCTTCGGTTTATCAAACTCAATCCCTGTCGCAGTATTTTGATATTTTAGATGGAATCATTTCACCTGACTCGATAGAAATCCAAACCTTGAAATCCTCAAATTGATAAAAAACTTTTTTTTTTTGAGGGATAAAATAATGTTACTTGACATGATGTTGTTGTTGTTGTTGTTGTTGTTGTTGTTTTGTACCTACAAAATCCATTGTTCGGTAGAAAGAGAATTGTGTCAGCAAAACTAACCTATTCCTTTATTAGGATTTTCTACCGGTTGCACACAAAACAAAAGTGTGAGTGAGTAAGTAAAAAAGTGAAGTTTGCCGATTCTTTTTTTTTAATACTCACACATGGGGGGGGACCTTGCCATGTTTGAAAAATTAAACTTCTTTGAAAACGACGGCTTTTGAAACACGGACCAAGGAGTCTAACACGTGTGCAAGGTTTAGGGTGTCAAACCCATAAGCTGAAAACGATCCTTGCTGTCATCCAACTTCCGTCCTGTTCTCGTTTTGGAGAAGTTCACAACATTTAAAAAAAAAAAAAAAAAATCATTATTTGTAGCGCCCATTAATAACATGGACTCCTTATTCTTTAAAGATGTCCTTGTGGGTTCAAATCTAACAAATGGTTGATACAAGAACTCATCCCGTGATTTAATATCCCCTTAAGCAATAATGACGGGATGGGTAAGTAGAGTAAATGCGCCTACTAAAATGATAATAATCGGGCACATATATATGGGTCGATTTGCAACCTTAATGAATAATAATAATAATAATATTATTGTGATGTTTTTTAATAGAACCCGTTTTTATGTAGCAATGCGACTACGGTGTTTTAACTCGCGAGTGTTTCTTACCTACCAACAAGACCACCTACCTACTGGAGGCAGTTTGTATCCGGATTACACTTTACAAAGATTAGTCAATAGAGTTTTCTGTTAACAAATAAAAACAACAGAACTACTAGCATGTGTTTTTCTCTCCCGACATGGGGGGGGGGGAAAAAATTAATAACAATTAGTGAACAATACAAAAAAAAAAAAAAAAAAGTGAAGAAAAACCACACACACGCTCAGTAAGAATCTGGTTTGGAAGCCTTATTAGAATTTAAAAAGAACTTCACATTTTTTGATACTAATATTACATACCTTTTCACAGACTTTTTTAAAAAAAAAAAAAACAACTATTTTTAGATAATATGAATCTTCCTTTTTGGTATTTGAAAATAACCCGAAAAAAGAAGAAAATTTGTTTTAAAATTATTTTATTTTCAGTTGTTTTTTTATAATTTAAAAAAGATGGAAGGATCAGAGAGTTTGTTTGAGTCCTTTAGTCACTCAGAGGATGAGTACCTTAAATCAAATAACGTGCCATCAATGCTTGAAGACGCCTGTCGTGCTGCAGCTGAAGAACAACCTTCAGATGCGAAAATGTTTATAAGTAATTTCATTGCGAATTATGAACCAAAATTGAAATGGAATGCCCCGTTTTCACAAGCTGTTCAGGCAGAAGCTCAGAAACAAAAGAAAAAAGGAAAAGTTTCGTTCGATTTTCAAATTTTTGAAAATGACGAAAGCACCAGTAGCTGTGAGACTACCGGATCGGTAGTTGTCACCTCAAAAGTTGCTCTCATAGAGGATTTGATTGAAGACCTCCGAACACATTTAATGGAAGGAGTCTGGAGTGACATCTGTGTTGGAGTTGATGATTATTTAATAATAAGAAGAACACGTGAAAGTGAACAAGAACGCCTCGACGCTGAAGACAACAACAGCAGCGATGACGACGATCCTGACGACGGTTCCATAATCTCAAGTGAAGGAGAAGATGACTCGGTTGATGATGAAGACTTAGCTCGTGGTATTGGACAAACATTAATCGTATTGAAAGAAAGTATTGCTGGATATGATCGCGGTGAGGTGTCTATTGATTTACATGTTACTAACAACTGTCAATCTAACTTTTCATCTCTCTCTGAAGCGATGCAATCAATAAGTGAAGAGATCACCACTCACGGAATTGATATTCAATTTCAACCTTTTCCAATTAGAAAGAGACATGATGACTTTAAAGGTTTCGTTCATGAGAATCAAGTTCTAATGTGGGCGAGGATCTGCGTTGCTAAAGAAGAAAGAATGTTTTCACAGGAACAGCACTTTGAAATCTTCGTTAATTTGCTTGGCACTTCTGTTTACCGTGAGCACACACCCACAAAGACGCAGTACGACACATATGAGATTATCCCTTCATTCGGTCAGTTGGTTAACGTTAAGCAACCTGCTCGTCATGAAGCACTCTGTAATCCTGATGCTGTTGTTAAAGTAAAAGGTTTAGATGAAAGTATACATCACTTTAAACTGTCTCTTGTGAGAGTAGCAGAGCATATTATCCACACGGTTATTCACGGTGAGTTCCTCCTCGATATCGCTAGAAGGATATCACTCGCGTCTTCTGAGGAACCCCTTTTCAGAAAAATGTTGGCTCGAAGGATTTCAACCCCTCACGAGCATCTCCGAAAAGCTTTCTCAGGACTGGACTTAACTCGTAATCGGAGACAGTCTGCACCAAATGTTACGAGGAGGACGACGCTTCATGAAATAGTACTTGGTATGCGGGTTACAGTTTTTTTTTTTTTTTTTTTGTTTTCAATATCAAACAACAATAATATCATCAACACAGATGAACTCGGTCAAAGTATGAAATAATACGCAAATCCAATGAACTGAGTGTGATTAGATTCTATCTTATCGTTGCAGAGTGCTGTATTAGATCGAAACTGCTTTGATTACTAAAATGAAAGCAGTGATTTGTTTCGTTTTTTTGATATTTTTATATTAGTTCGTCGTTTATTCAGTTTCTAACTACTGGGTTGGTTTTCTTTTTTTCCATATTTTTTATTTTCTTTTTGCAATCAACCCAATCTTCATTCTTTGTTATGTCTGCCTTTATTTTTTTTATTGGGGGGTGGGCCAACCACACTAGTTTTTGTAGAAAAAATTTCTCATTTTTTTTTTTTTTTTTTTTTCCCCCCCTTTTTTCGAAGAACATTTAAAAAAAAAAAAAGCTTGCTATGTTCCAGTAGGTTTCCTATTGTTTCGCAAAGCGAATAATAAATCTTTTTTTCCCCCTGCTTTTTTTTGTCACTTTTTTAGGTGGTTGCTTCCTGTAGTTCCAACCTGTTGCAAACAGAGCTGATTTTCTCGAAGTTGCTCAATATTTTTTTGTTTTTACTGCCACTGTATTTTCATAATTTTTTTTTTTTTTTTATTTTTCAAATCAGGGAATCCGGTTATAGGGTACCAGGGAGTCCGCAGATTAGAATAAAATAAAAATAAAATAAAAAGTATAAAATCAATCACAATATTATGTTAGTCAAGTCACCTACCGTAGATATACTAAATAGTGTCTATCTAATCAGTACTCGATTGTATGTCGGACTCGCTAACTAGCCAAGACCCCTGAAAAGTTGAACTGCTAGCTTATTTGCTATTTTTGTGATAATTCCATTTATGTGAGGGTGGTATGTGGTGGTTTTTTTTTACAGTGGATTTTTTTCTTCTTCTCCTACTTATTTAAAGCAAGCATGTTATGGATGCATTTATTTTTCCTGCTTTTTACTTAGTATTTCATTGCCTTTCAGACACTTTTTTTTTTTAAAAAAGTTTTTTTTTATTATTAACCTTTCCACACAGTTCCCTTAAATCATTTTTTTTTTCTCATTTTTTTTTTAATTTTTTTTAATTGATTTATTGTACGCGAACACCTCCTAGATGATAATACTTATTTATGGAGTTGTTTTTGGATTTTTGGTTAAAAAAAAATAACTGTTAGGGAGTAAAACGAGATGATGTTCTCTTCTTATTTATCATATTTTCCTTTTCTTTACATATATTCTATTCTATTTTGATATTTACGAAAGAACTTTTTTTGCTGCTGTTATTTTAGCAGTTTGGTTCTCCGCACAAAATATGATATTTAAACTTTTTTTTTTTTTTTTTTTTTTTTTTACTAACATGTGGTTTTTTTGCAATCGTGTGCACTGCCGCTGACATTTCTTTCAGAAGACCTCAAAGAAGAGTATCAGTTGACTTGTATTTTTTTTTTTTTTTTTTTTTTTTTTGCGGGTAATTCTTTTTATAATTATTATGTTCTTTTATGTGGTGACGTGAACCTACTTTTTTTTTAATGGTCTCAAAAAAATTTATTTTTTTTGTAGACCTTTTTTGATGTTAGGTTTATTTTCTTCCCTTACCGCACCATATAGAGCCTCTTATTAAAAAATAACAGGCAATCAACAGAATCAAAAAAAAAAAAAAAAAAATCGATAGAATTATCAAGCAAAATGAATACAAGTCAAGGTTTTTTTGGTCAGTAAGAAAAAAAATGTCTCGCTGTTTTTGTGTAGAGATATCCTTGCTGGTGAGTTTTTTTTTTTTTTTTTTTTTTTTTTTTTTGTTGTTTGACTTCTCTTGTATTTTGTAGATTACTGAGTATACTATTCCCATATACCTGATAGAAATAAATCTTCGGGTGACTGATGGGCGCATAGATGAGTTCAACCAAAAAAAAAAAAAAAAAAAAAAAAAATATTTTAGGCTTTGTTAACACATCCACGTGAACTCCCTTTTTGTACCCCCCAATTTAGTTTTTATATATTTTTGATCTTCGTATTTCGTAGCAGGCATTTGATTGTATCCTTTTGATGAGGCTCTCTTTTCATGTTTTGGTATTCACGTCTTTCAATTATGTTGTCAATCATGACAATAAGTGTCTTCCAACTTTTCTCCTTTTTTCATGAGAGATTTGCGTTTCAATTAATCAATTGTTGTATTAGATGAAAATTAGCTGCTTAGTTTTTTTTTTTTTTTTTTTTTTTTTTTTTGGAAGGGGGTGTTGACTTTTTTTTTACTTTATTTTGGAAACGTCCTTTTCACGCAGTCTCATGTTCAAAAAAAACTGAACAAAATATTTTCCTATAGAGGATTCATTTTCTTCTGACTCAGTCATCATTTGGTAGGTTCGTTGCAGTTTATAACCATTAATACTGGCTAGTTACAGTCTACCAGTGGCTCTGGCCTTGTGCGACATTATTGTGTCGAAATACTGTCTGAGCATGAATGGAAACCCTTTTTTTTTTTTTTTTTTTTTTTTTTTTTAAATATTTATCCCCCAACGCAGTACCATTCATTAGTTGGTAACCCGTTCACTGATATTTCAGGTTATTCTACGTCTCTTATCGTCTGTGAGAGTCTCACAGTTGCTGGTGTGAGCTTTTCCTGGCTTTTGGCTTCCTAGGCTTCGTAAATAAATAAATGAATAAATTTATAAAGGGGAACCGTGTTAAATGGAAGAAATAACCATGTTGACGTGGTCCTTTTGATGAGAATGGCAAACGCGATGAGTAGGACAGGCCTGACACGGCAGTGTCCTCCTACCCTCTTCGCTGTTGAGGGCTGGGTAAGGGGAATGGTTTGGAGAGAAAGATTTTTTTAACGTTAGCCCCGAAACCCAATCCGTTATTTGTTTGTTGTCCTACGAAATGTTTTTTTTTTTTTTTTTTTTAAATTAACAAACGAATCAGTTCTTTTGAAATAAGCAATTGATAAATCCGATTTATCAAAAAAAAACTAGAATGAAGTCCTAAGAGTATAAGATTAAGGCTACTTGGAACTACGTATTCCACAAGTGTTTTTATGGAACAGCAGAACAACTACGTATTCTAACTAGTTACTGGTATAGGTATAAGTCAAAAGGAAGGGTTTTATAGTTTTTGAATAAACTAGGGTAAACTTGTTGCATCTGATCGAAGTAATCAAGAATCGAGATTTACCCAACCTCGGGAATCAGAAAATACACGAAATAATAACAACAACAGTTATATTAGTGAGCATTTCTTTTTTTTTTTATTTATTTTTTTTTTATTCTTAAAATGCGAGTATTATTTTATTTCTTTTTTTCACTTCTGTCAGGTATGTAACAAAATCTTGTAGATTTTTTTTACGTGATATTGTGTTTTTTTTTTTTTTTTTTTTTTTTTTTTTTTTTTTTTTTTTTGAGTGAAGACATTATATAGCAAACCAGAACCGGAATTGGCATTCTGCAGTGCGGTGCCGAAATCAACTGAGTTTGAAGAGATTGGAGTACAAATAGGAAAAGCTCATGATTAGGTCAGTGAGCGATGAGATAGATGTGTGGACTTTTCCTTAACGTTGTAAACTGTTTTTTTTTTTTTTCAATGCCCCCCTTTTTGACATTTGACTGACTTACTTCTACACTGATGATGAGAGAATAGAGGTAAAGAGGTATATGGATTACTCTCGAAACCTAAATAGTTACTTTATTATACTAAGTTGCGCATCACACCTAGTCACTGTATCTAAAACTAATGTTTAAATTATCGTTATGTTGTTTATGATACAATACATTTGTATTTTACGTACAAAAATCAAACAGTTATCCCCCTCTTTTTATTTATTTATTTATTTTGTTAAACTGTTCAGATTATCCTTTTTTATTTAGTTAACCGCAGACTACGTTAGTAATTTAAAAAAAAAAAAAAATTAAAAAAAAAAAGAAAACAATGAAAGGTAAAAACGCATAAGTGTCTATTGACCTGTCTACTGACCCTCACGGTTATTGAAGTTTGAATAAGAATTGTTCAGTTAATGATAAATAACAAGAAATAAAGAAAAAAAAAAAAAAAAAAAAATACAAAATTTTGTCAGTGCTTGTGAGTTGTGTATTTTGCTTATTGAATTTTTCATCTTTGTTTTTACCCTGCTTAGTTGTTTCAGATAGCTGTCGGAAAGGAATTTTTTTTTTTTTTTTTTTTTTTTTTAATACTGCCTCGGTGCCTGTAATTTTTAGTTCTTCCCTTTTCGATTTGAGTATCGCCTCTGCTTCGATAGGTAATTTAATAAAAATAAAAAATAAAAATATCTAACATTTTGCTTGCTAAAAGCTGGTATATTACAAGTGTGACGTATTTAGTTTTTTTTGGCACGAACATTTTCAACTTGCGTTTTTTCTTTTGGCTTTGCATATTTTCAAAGTCATTTTTCAAAAGCCGTCGAATCCTCGACGACTCGTTTCTTTTTAAATCTTTATTCTCAGTATGGCTATGCAACGAGTTAGTCATCAACATCCTTCAGAGTGTAGTAACACACTACTATTATGATATTAATTTCTTCAGTCGGTCATTAGAAGGAAAAATAATTTATTATTCCAGCAAAGAATCGATTTAAAAAAAAAAAAAAGAAACAAAAAAACAAACAACTTAACTACCTAGTGTTGTTTTGAGTCCTCTCCCAGATGGTTGTGTGGTGATTCCACTTAGTCAAGTTTTTTTTTTTTTTTTTTTTTTTTTTTTTTTAAATTTGTGAATGCAGAAATAAAACCTGGTGAGCGGCTGAAAATCATCATTTTTCAGGTTTCTGTGTTGCTTAGGTGGCAACCAGGAGTTTTGTTTTATTTCCGACTTACATCGAGTCGTTGTGATGACTTGATAGAATTTATTATCTTGTCAAGTAGAATACAAAGAGATGAATAATTTATAAATTAAATTTCATCAAAGTAACCTATCGGTGCTCACGCGCACGTCTAATTAGATATATGTGTTGGTCGGTAGTCAAAAAAAAAAAAAAAAAAAAACACACAACTTTTTTTAGAAAACAAAAAAAATAACGACTTTTTCACATCGTTGATTCAATACAAATAGATAAATATAAATAAGGGATTCTTCATTTCTCTTTGTTTCTTTCTTTCTTTCTTCCCTTTTTTTTTTTTTTTTTTTTTTTTTTTCTTCCCGGCGGACAGAATTCATATCCGATCGCGTGGATGGTTGTCATCGGTCATTGATTAGCCAACCGGTACTTATATCCAATTTGTTTTTCCTTTCTCTGTGTGGCATTCTGTCTTCGAAGTGAAGGTATTCATAACAAGGCTAAATCGTAGTCGCTTGCACTGTTTTTTTCGACAGTCACTATGCTAAAATCGCCATTTTAATGGCGATACAAAAAGCATATTTATAATGCGACAACAACTCCGTGAAGTCTGTTGGTTCCTTCGCTTAGTTCGTTAGTTCTGTTGGCGCACAGTAGAAAGCTCACCACTTGACTTCTTCAGATGTTGTGAAAATTGCACTGTGCTCTGCTGTCATTCTGCACATCGGGGGAAACTCACAACAAAATGTTTTCACATTTTTTTTTTTATTTTAAAAAAATATTTTTTTTGTTATTGTTCTCCTGATTGGTTGATTCGTTTTTTCATCTTTTTCTACAGGTTTTCTGCACTATTTTTTTTTTCTTTCTTTTTGTTCGTCTTTTTTTTTTTTTTTTTTTTCATTTTTTTTTTCATCTTGAGTTTCTCCTACGAACGAAAATACTACAGAATAAACACACAACTTTCCCTTCGTGCTTTCGTTGGGTTTGTGGGGAAGGTGTGGTTGGCGGAAACTTTGAGTTTTTTACACTTAAAGTTAGGGATCTATTAGCCAGCAACTTTTCTAAAATAAAGATACAATAAAATAAAAATACCAAAAAATTATATTGCGTAATTATTGATAGATGCCTTTACAATTTTCAAATTTTGTGAATTTTTTTTTTTTTTTTGTTTTAAGAACACGTCACGAATCTAGATTTATATAAAGGCTGCATTAGACGAATTTTGACACTTTTCATAACGTGAGTTGTCACCTGTCTTCTTTTTGCATCAAACGGCAGCAATATTATGGTATTGTAGTTTTTTTCGGTTCAATTTTGAAATTTTAAAAATTTAAAAAAAAAAAAAAAAAAAAAAAAGAAGAAGAAATACAAGAATGTCCCTTTTTTTTTTTTTTTTTGTCTCCTTCTTTATCCCTCTCTTAGCACATTTCCCCTGAAGGAAAAAATATTATTGAGCGTCTTATTACCTCACCACATCACTGTGCTGTATACTAGGTGATGGTTGCAGTCAGACGTGATGAGTGGCCCAATTGTGATTTTCCGACAATTCTGTGTTAACAACTAACAAACAAGCAATTACAAAAAAAAAACATCTGCCGTGCCAATTGGTATTGTAATCGGCAGGGTGATGCAAATTTTCATCTTTATATTTGTCTTTTTTTTTTATTTTATTTTTTTTACTTTTTATTTTTTTTTTATTTTGCAAAACTAGTATTTTGGTTTCACAATAATGATAGATGAATTTAACTTTTCTTTTCCTCCAGGTAACATAGGCAAGTGGCGCTCAACTATGTTCACGTGGCCTCCAGTGGCATTATTTATTTATTTGTAGTCATTTACTAACCTGCCGCTGACAGATTGTCGGGGAGAAATTGTTGTTCCTTTGAGCTTAAGAATGCAGTATCAAAATTACCTCAAAATAAAATATAGCAATATCAGAAATATGGTTTTGTGTAACTCGCCGTTTGCGTTTTTGATGTCGTTTTTTTTTTTTAAAATATTTTTATTCAATAACAGGACTTTTCTTTATTTAAAAAAAACAACATAAAACTACACCAATGCCATCATCTCAACTCACAACTGCGGACATTAAAGAAGATATGTTGGCTCGCGTAAGAAGACAGATTGACCCAGAATACAAAAAGTACAGTAAGCATAGTGTTGTTAAAGTAAGTGCATTGAAAAAGCCAAACGTTACAATTTGGTCAAAGGGAACCACTGCTGGTGATTGGAAGGTTTACAGAGTGAGTGGAGAAATTAACGCAAAATTTGAAGATGTCGTTAAATTCTTTAAAGCTGCTGACACGGATCTAAAGAAGATGAAAATCATGGCACAGACTGCAAGTTCAAATGAAATAATTAAAACACACGAACATGGTGTTCACATTAAAAGAGTTGATGCGTTTCCTTGGCCACTTGTTGACAGAGTTTTCTTAAGTTACAGAGTTAGTGAGAAGACTGATTCTAGTTTTACAATGGCGTGTTGCCATGATCCTGATTTCAAACCCGCATGCGAAGGATCACTTCAAAAAGCTAAGCTATTCCCCGGAGGTGCTATTATTGAGAAGGTAAGCGACAAGGTCACTCGAGTCACAACTGTTGGTGGTGCTGATCTGAAAGGAAATATCCCTGCGTGGATCGTTGACTCATTCATTGGTGACATCGCTCACTCGCTTGGAAGACTCCAACAGCACTTTGATAAGAAGGCCAAGAAGGTCACGGCTGCCTAATGTCACAGTCTTGATTTTTCTTTTTTCCAAAATCTTTTTTTAATAGTGAGTTTGGGAATTCGTTTTATTTTTTTTTCCGATTGGTCAATACTTGTCAGGTTGTTTTTTGGCGATCCAAAACTCTCTTTTAATTTTTCATTCTTTCCCTTGATTCTCAATTTTCAAAAAAAAAAAAACAAAAAACAAAAAACAATAACAGCAGCAATTTTTTCATGTCGCTTTTTAGTTGTTGTTTTTTTTCTCTCTCTTTTCTACTATGCGAGTATTTTCATGTTTTTTTTTTTTTTTTTTTTTTTTTTTTTTTTTGTTTGTTTGTTTGTTTGTCAAGCTTTCGTCTTGCAATTGGCAGGCTCTCATTTGTTATTCTTATTATTATTCCAACTGTTCCTCACAAAATAATCTGTGTGGGTCTCTTGTGGAATCTGAATGAGTTAGTACGGTACCGTAATTTAAAAAAAAAAAAAGATATATTAAAAAAATTCATGTAACCCTTGAACAAACCAAACCCTTCGTGGACAGCAATCTGAAAGGGTGCCACAAAGAATGAAAAGATAAATCGACTACTTTTACTTTTTTACTCGAACACTTTTGTTTTATCTGTGCGCAACCAGTACATAAGGGAAAAGGTTAATTACGCTGCTGCTATTCTCTTTTCTGCTAAACAATGGGTTTGTTTTGGTATATAAATAAAGTTTGTTCCTTACCTTTCTCACGCGAGATTTTTTTTTTTTTTTTTTGTGAGAGTTTGCGATTTCGGAAACTATTTTTGTGGAATTAGGAGTTTTTTTTTTTTTTTTTTTTTTTTTTCTGCACTACTCAAGGTAGGTATTCAACATAACTTTCCCCTTAATTCAAGTGCTTTTTTACCAAAATTAGCCTTAGGTTATTTTGGTAATTTTCTTTTTTTATTTTTGTTCATTGATCATGCAACCAAGTCTCAAACATGAACTCTGCATAACTTCTGTCTACAAGGGGGACAAGATAGTGGAAAGCTGACATTGGCATAAGCTATACCATAGTATTCCTAATACGATTAGGTTGTCCTCATAGCTCTGTGGAGCTAGTCCTATGTTCCTTAATCTGCTGTATTGGTGATATACAATGCAAATAACGGACTTTTTTTTTTTATCTATCTATGTATCTAAAGGTGTAGACATTTTTAGGTCTCCTCGCAGGGCTGAGTGGCACGCCTTCCTATCTATATGGTTGTTATTCGGCGCCTGGGGAAATAAAAAAAAAAAAAAAAAAAAAAAAAAAAAAAAAAAACTCTTATTTTTTGTTTCATGAAATATTTGCTGGGGGAAAATCTTTTTTTCCCCCATATTTTCGCCCCCCCCCTTTTTTTTTCTCGTGCGAATGTACTACTGAAGACTGATACTGACCCTGATTTGTAAAGAACTCTTCAAAGACTTTGGGATTCATACCCGGGAGGATAAAAGACAGGTTTGACTCATTTTTGTGAGTTTTTCCTGAATTTTTTGTTTCCTTTGCAAAATGCCCTCAAAAAAAAAAAAAAAACAACGTTTTTATTCTCTTTTTTTTCGCCCCCAACGTGACAACTTTTTAGTGAGTCTTGTCATGCTGTTGACTTGTTCACAAAAATACTTGTATTGTAGTAACATTTATAGAAAATGAATGTTAATTATAAAAACACGGTTAGGTGGCTGTTCTTTTTTTTATTTCTTTTTTATCGTATAAGCGCTCAGGTGAGGGATTTTCCCCGTCTTTTTGCTTGTTGTTACGAAGTGACCACATGTGTCACTTTCTTATTTACCTTTTAAAGGCAAGCAAAAAAAAAAAAAAAAAAAAACTAAGCTAAGCTAACCATTGTGATACATCTGGGTGATCTTGTTGATGTACGCAAATCTTTGGCATGTCCTCACTCGTTGTTGCGGTGGTTTTGAGAATTAAGTTTACCGAAGAAAGCAAAAAACAGGTCCTAACCTGCGGGGTAAAAAAAAAAAAAAACAAAAAAAAAAAAACCCGGGTCCCCTCCCGACCCAACCAAAAAAAACCGAACGAAAAAAAACAACGAGAAAAAAAAAAAAAAAAAAACAATAAAAAGATAAAAACAAAACAACGTGATTACCTTTTGATAATGTGATTTCATTGTTCTGACTTGTATAGTAGACTGGTCGTATCAAAATGAAATATTTTTTTTTCTTGTTTCAATTAGGTCATTAGAAAATCTACTAAAATAAAAATGCTATCTCGAACTCGTATTACCAGGGTCGTTATATCAGACGGCGTCGGACTACTCTCTTCTATGAGAGAATCTAACATAAATGTGGGTGACGTGTCTTGGAATAATCTTGCTATCTCGCCTTACAAAACAACTGATAAACCAATGCACGACGTACGCCAAGCAATATTTCAGATTGGTAAGAAATCTGGATTTGAAAATACTGTGTCTTTGTGGAAAGCTCTTCCGGATGATGTTGTAAAAGATAAAGGATGTATTGATTTATTATTCTCCCTTCATCCATTGACACCTGGGTCATTTAGAGAGGTTGTTGATTTGATTTTATTGAAAGATCCTGAAGGGTTAGTCGACACTTTACCTGCTGTTTTTAATCGCTATCTCTCTCGTATATATAAAAGGGGTTTTGAACTAGAGACGTTTGAACCCGTGTTTAGTGACATTATCAATGTAATGAGAGAGATTATACCGAAGGAAATCTTAAGTCGGATGGCCTTTCCTGTTCAATTTTATCAAATTCTGTTTAGATATTTGGTTTATCAAAAAGATGTTTTTGCGTTGATTGATTTGGCAGAAGCTGTTTTGTTTTCTAATTCAAATCCCTTAGATGAATATTTCTCAGAAAATTTCTCGATTTCGAGTAGACTGGACATGATTTTAAAACGAGTCTTAGTATTGGAGCTGATGAAGGGATTACATACTCTTAATGAAGTACAACTAACAAACGAAATATTCTTAAAAATATTAAAACATGACGACACTTCTCCTTCAAAGAATAAAATAAAAGGAAAATCTTGGATTGACACCGCTACCTGTTCTGAACTTAACATATATTTAGATGCTATGACACTTTTAGAAAAAGAGATGGATATAGAACTTTGGTGGAAATTATTTAGTTCGAAAAAACGATGGGAACAACTCATAAGCAAATGGTTAAAGGAAAGCAAAATGCCAGATACTGTGAGCAAAGTGGTTAGCTTAGCCAACTCACTTTCGAATATTCAAATTCTCATCCCTGCGACTAGAAGTCTGTTGGAGAAGAATAAAGCATCAGAAGTGCTCGATGTGGTTGTTAATTTTCAAAATAATAACGTAAACTCGAAAGCTCCGGGAGTACTACTTGAAATTCTAAGCAACGCGATAAAACTATTACCTGCTAGTGAGATTCAGGCTGGGATGACAAAACTACATTCAATCACGCCATCAATTCAGAATTCATCTCACTTTGCAATCAGCAGGGGATACAACTCAGCATTGATCTCCGTAATCCTTGTTCACTTTATGGAGAGTGACAGCAATTTGGATAATATAGCAAATGCTTGTCGGAAGGTTGGATTAAAACATCCGAAGCTTTCTATTTCAGGAATGGCTTTGTCAGTTTTGTACTCTGACTGTGATCACATATCAGAGACTCCTCTTAGATTATTGAGATACGCTGATATTAATTCTTCACGTGATGATACTGTTTTACTGAAGTCAATTCCACACATGAATGACGTGGTTATCGTTACGACTGCTCCCCGTCAGTATTTTGATGCTATCAGTAACTCACAGTTCAAGTCTTCTGATGTTATTTTGAAAACTTCTGTTGAAATTCTTCCATCGTTTCCTGAATTTGTTTCTGCTGAAAAAATTCTTTTGCTGGATGAAATGGGAGCCAGGGCTCTACTTCATCACATGAAGGAACCTAAGAAGCTAAATGGAGATTCAGTCGTGGTAGTGCCGTTCAGCACTATATTAGCAATCTGGGACAAAGAGTACGTTGAATGCCAGGAACGCAGCCAAATTGTGAAACGTGATTATAAGAAATCTGAAAACCCTCGGACCCAAACACATAAAACTGATTTTCCACTCCTTCGACAACTTTCTCAGTTCATCGAACTTAATAGAAAACAGGTAGTTGTGTTGTCGCTGACTACGGAAATTTTGATGAACTTAGGAAGCAGGATAAGAGGGAAAACTAGTAAAACGCAAAGAACAGATCCTTGGGATGAAATTATAGTTCCAAAAATTCCAATTAACCAATTGGAAAACTCATCACAAATAGCTGGTTATCTCGGATCGCAGGAATACAGAAAATTTGCATCTATTTCGAAATATAAACATCAAAATATTTCAATTTCTGGACATCTTATTTGTCAACCACTTGTTTATGGGGCAATTTCAACTTCAATGTTGAGTTCACTTTTCATTTCACCGTTAACGAGAAATAAGAAAATTTACGTTTTGAATTATATATACCAGATGAAACTATTAGTTGATAGATTTCCGCGAGCCAAACATCAACTCCAGTCGATCAACAAAAAAGATATAGATTGCGAGTTCTTTCAAAATATGCATTTCATTGGTGAGGTATAGCAGAGTCAATTTTGATATATTTATTTGCATTCAATATACTGGTTACGTAGTAACGGGTGAAATTGAAAAAAAAAAAAAAATAATAACGCTGGTCTAACAATTATTTATAGAATAAAATTATAATCATAATTTTTTTTATATATCAGTCATTCCTTTTTTTTGCGACCAAATTCTGGACACTGAAAATTTTTTTCAAAAAAAAATGGTAAAAATTTCGATCGAAGCGGCATTTTAATGCGCTGCATCGTTGGGTTCATTTCCGTCCGAAATCGGGAGGTTGGCATCACATACTTGTCACCCGAATTGAGAAAAGAGATTTTGTGGTTTACTAAATCAGCTCAGCCGTGGACAAGTACCAAAACTAAAAATTAATCGAAGGGTCTAATTTTACACTGCTGGCCCAGCGGATCCAGAGAAAAAATAATCGAGCAAAAATATATTAAAGAGTACTAAGCATGTGCCGGTGAGGCAGATTGTTACTACCTGTCTTTTTGGACCTACTTTGATACTTAATGAAAACACTTGTACAACACTTTCTTTATATGAAGTCACAACTTATGATGAATTATGAGCTATCTGAGCCACATGAAGTGATATCATCATCATCATCATCATCATCATCATCATAGCTAGTGCTGATGGAAGACTTCTCATACTCGGAAGAAGTGCTGTCTGACTCCTCAGTAGTGCTATCTGACCCCTCGGAGGTACTACTTGGCGGGTGAGATTTGACTATTTTATATCCAACAGATCCCTGTATTGTATAGTTCTGATGCCTCGGACATCCACCATTATATCCTGAGTGAGGCTCTGGTTTCCTGATTTACACGAGGGTGTAGTTGGTGATGGTGACACGTGACTCAGAAGTAACATTCTCAGCACGTCGAACCAATGTTTTGACAACTACTTCAGGGAAGTTTCTAACAAGTGGGCCATTATCACCACCACAGATGCAACATTTTCCTTACATAATTGCTACTAGGGTTGATTAGTTAGTAAAAAGGTGCATATCTCTTGAGTGCGGGAGAAGGGAAAAAAAATAGTAAAAAGAAAAAATTGGGGGTGTTTTTTACTCAGATTTTCTCGATCTTTCCATTCCAGGTCTGGGATTAATATTTATCATTGAGTAGTACCAAGGAAATCTTGCAAAGAGACGTTTATCTCTTTTTAGCAGCACTTACCATGTTTAAAAGTATATCCCTATGCCTAATTTTACAGATCGCACCCTCTCCGATTCCAAAAAATAAAAAATCGAGCAAAAGTAACATATCGTGTAACCTTGCTCAGGCGGTGAGAAAATGGTGTTTTTTGTTCGCAAAAAAAAGGAATGACTGATATATATATATATTTTTTTAATATTATGATATATTTTCTTCTATGTACACCAGCAAGTGAGGTGACTCTCATCGTATTTACGTTTAGATCACTTTCACACTTTACAATCACTCTTGTCTTTCAACAGAATTCTCACAACAATGCTGGTTTTTGTGACGTACCCGAACTTGGAACTCCCTGCGGTGTCATTCACGGCTAGTGGTGAGTCCCTTGTGTGCGAAGTGTTGAGGGCAGCGGCTGAGGAATGGGATATCGATGCGGAGGAAGTTGAACTCACGTTTGCTGGTGATGTCCTTTGTGAAACAGAGCGGCTCGCGGATCATGGAGTGATTGCAGACAGCGAGATGGAAATGTGGGAGAAGCAGTTTCGGGTATTTGGAAAAAGCTGGTTTGTTGATGATTCGAAGCGTGAGAAACTGCTACATTGGCTTGGAATCCACAATGAGGAATACTTGTACCTTGACACCCCTACATTCTCAGAAGATGGTTTTCTCAGTGTTGAACGTGCTTTGCTGCCTTCAAAAGCCAAACGTATTTCTTTCCGCAATTCTAATTCCGACATCATCTTAGATTTTTTGCATGATTCGTCAATAACTGCTCTTGACCTCTCTGGTCTTAGTAGTGTCACCACTATTGGGGATGACTTTTTGTTTAGGTGTTTACACATTACTGCTCTTGACTTTTCTAGTCTTAGTAGTGTCACCTCCATTGAGGATAACTTTTTAACTAAGAATTTAGGAATCACTTCTCTTGACTTTTCTGGTCTTGGTAGTGTCACCGCCATTGGGCATAACTTTTTGAATAACTGTTTAAACATTACTGCTCTTGACCTTTCTGGTCTTAGTAGTGTCACCATTATTGGAAATTGCTTTTTGTCTTGGTGTAAGGAAATCACTTTTCTTGACTTTTCTGGTCTTGGTAGTGTCACCACTATTGGGGATGACTTTTTGATTAGGTGTTCACAAATCACTTCTCTTGACTTTTCTGGTCTTAGTAGTGTCACCATTATTGGAAATTGCTTTTTGTCTTGGTGTAAGAAAATCACTTTTCTTGACTTTTCTGGTCTTGGTAGTGTCACCGCCATTGGGGATAACTTTTTGATTAACTGTTTAAACATTACTGCTCTTGACCTTTCTGGTCTTAGTAGTGTCACCATTATTGGGAATAACTTTTTGTCTGAGTGTTCACAAGTCACTTCTCTTGACTTATCAGGTTTTAGTAGTGTCACCACTATTGGTGGGTTTTTCTTGTGTGATTGTCCACACATCACTTCTCTTGACCTTTCTGGTCTTAGTAGTGTCACCATTATTGGGAATAACTTTTTGTCTAAGTGTTCACAAGTCACTTCTCTTGACTTATCAGGTTTTAGTAGTGTCACCACTATTGGTGGGTTTTTCTTGTGTGATTGTCCACACATCACTTCTCTTGACCTTTCTGGTCTTAGTAGTGTCACCATTATTGGGAATAACTTTTTGTCTAAGTGTTCACAAGTCACTTCTCTTGACTTATCAGGTTTTAGTAGTGTCACCACTATTGGTGGGTTTTTCTTGTGTGATTGTCCGCACATCACTTCTCTTGACCTTTCTGGTCTTAGTAGTGTAACTAAATTGGGAGACTCTTTTCTTTGTAAATGCGACGCACTTGAATCTGTTGAGTTGCCTGAAAAGAATAGAGCACTCTTTGAGTTAAGACGTGAATAGTCATTAAGATGGTAGTGAGTCAATTGTTTGTTTCTTGTTCTTCTAAAGTATACAACGATTAGCCTTTTTGATTTCCCTTTTTATTGTATTGTCATTTCTATTTCTTGGTCAGATATAACAAATGGGGGTAATCTTTTGTTGAGGTCCGACATTTTATTTTTACAAACACATGCGCGAATACAATAAAGATGGAAGTCAAGGAGAAACAATGAGTTTGGTATCCCCAGACGATATACGTAGCAGCTATGAGAGAAAAACATCATTGATGATAATGCTGGGGAAAAGGTGGAAAAGTTATTTATACTAATGTTAATTTATTCACAGAAAGACCTCGCGCTACAGTTTAGATAAAACTGAAAAATTAGTGAACATGTATACAAGAAACTGATATCTGTGCATCATTGATTTTTTTACTCAACGTTGCACCAGCAGCATCAGCAAACTTGATAAGTTTAGTAGAATCGGGTAAATTGATTGGAACTGAACTTTTTTAAAATTGATAAAAACCTCTTTATACACTGTTTTTGTTATTCGAAATGTTGATTAACATCGGAAGGCGAACATATATCCAAAAATCATGTTTTCCGATTTAGATTTATTATTGATTTAATTATTTATTTTGTAATCAGAATCCTTTGTTTGACTTGCTATATATTCTTTTTTTTCTCAGTTCCTAGTAACAGCAGATGTCGATATTTTTACTTTCGTCAGATGCATTTCATCTCGTGCAGGAGTATCTTGAAGCAACTGATTCTTGCAGATTGGGGTTCGCATCACGAAGTTTGTTAGAAACTTGTAGATGTGACAGAATATGGAAGAAATATTGCATGGAATCTCTTGGAATAGACGTTGATAGATACAATGAAAATAAAGCAGTCAAAAAAGAAGCATGGAAAATCTTCAAAGAAACATCCTCGATGACGGCAGGGTGGGAGGGGTATATTGTTGTTCAGAGGGATGAAAGTGGAGAAGACTTTGTGCGACAACATCCGACGCTTTCTGGATATTATAACTTTTCGTCTCTTAGAGTGAAACCGATTGGAATCAGAGTAAACATTACTTCTAAAATAAAAAATAATCGAATTATGCTGTCAGGAATTATTCAATACTTAGAACCGAAGATACCTGTGAGTGAAATGACTCCGTTGGAGAAAGCGTTTCATGCTATTACTTTGTCTGCTTCATGTGATGAATCTCAACAATGCAACGTACTCGAAGAGCATCCTATTGCTGGAGAGTTACTACCAGGAGGTAAAATATCAATTCAAGAATGTGGAACTATACTGAAGCTTAGCGGAACTAGGATCGCAAACAGGGGTATTGTCGGAACTCATAATTTTGGATGTTTTTATTTAATGCTTCGTAGTGCTGATAGAACGTATCAACACGTTACAAAAGATTCATATTGGGAAGGTGTTTGCATTCAAAGAGATTGGATAGAAGAAGAATATCCAATGACAATGACTATAGATCAGGTTAGTGATAGTTATGGAGCTGTTCATGGTGAGATATCATTTCCGACACTCGATAATGAGACAAGATATGCTGGTGTTTATGCTGTCATTGAAGAAAGTCCTAATGAACAATTATTATCACCGTCGATTTCATCAAAACCAGGAAGTCCTCCTCCGCCTCTTTGTACTTTGTTTTCTGATCAGGCGCCATTGAGAGCACCTGCATCTCCGAAAGGAACAAAATTCTTATTTTCAGAATACCAATATATCCGAAAAGGTAGTTCTGTAGTACCCACCCATTACAATGCTGAGGTATCAGGGGACCTTATGATTGGTATTTACCACGACTCTAGGGTTTACAATTACGGAACCTTTGCTATGAGACAGATTTCGAAATCGCAATCTGTTCATCTGGATCCATGTAGCGGAGTTTACTGATCTATTTGTTATCCATTATTTTTCATTTACACACCGTAGCAACGTGTCTGTGTTTGTTATTTTGTTTTAGTTTTTTTTTTTTTTTTTTTTTTTTTTTTTTTAATGAGTTTCCCAATTTTTTTGGAATTTTTTTTTTGTACCGACGTAGTCGGAGAAGAAACTATTCAGATTGAAAGCCGAACGAAAATATAAGGCTAATCTGAATGGTTTTTTTTTTTTTTTTTTTGTAAAATTCATTTCCAAGCAATAGTACCTCAGAACGTTTTTTTTTATTTTTTGTTTCCCGTTCCTTTTCTTTAAAGAAAATAAGAAAATCTTTCTTTGTTCCTTTCTGCTATCCCAGCCTCCTTAGCCTTTTACACATTACTTTTTGGGTGTCTTGTCCCGCTGTCTAGTGGTTAGCTTGTTAAGGTTCTAATTTTAGTGTGCACAGCACTGTTAGATTCTTTTTTATTTTATAAAAAAAATATAAAAAAATTATTTCCTTGCTTACGGCATGTCTGTAAAATAAGCTTTGCAACAATTTTTTCCAAACCAAAAAAAAAAAAAAAAAAAAAAAAAACAGTCTACTGCGTTTGAAAATAAAATTCAGAAGAAGAAAAGAATTTTTAGTATCCTCTTTTTTTGCGTGAATTTCATTTTTTTTGCTTCAGCTAGGTGCGTGATACAGATATTAATAGCAAATAATGTTCTTTTTTTTACTTTTTTTTTCCGTTAAATTGGTTTTTTTTTTCCCCTATATCCTCCATAGCAATGCATCACTGAAGGAATAGTGAATATGGGTATCCGAATGACCGCTATATCAGACTTGATTGAGTTGTTGAATTATTATAAATTAACTTCTTTAGATTTACCAAACATGTTTAGGACACCCCTGGACGGATTTGTGAAACACCCACTAAAAAGTGATAATAATATCATACAAATACGATCTTCACAGTCAGGGAAAACAAACTACGTTGTCACAGAGCAAGAGGTGTGTGATGAAACTGTACCTGAAGTTCCAGATGATGATGATGTAAAGTCTAGAAGAACTTCATGTTTGCGTCTGTACGTTCGGAAGACTCCGGAAATTGACATTGACGATGTGCTTGATAATATGGTTCATATGGTAGTCAACAAAATGGGATTGAACAAATGCTACCTTCCTGATGAAGAAGACGATAGGATCATCATCTATGTTGAGTTGCCTGGTATATATAGTTATCATGGTCTACAAAATCTTTTTTGGACTTGCGTGTTTGAACGAATTCACGGAAACGCCGTTTGTATGCAACTCGCCAACAGGACAAGGTTGTACGAAAACAGTAACACGAAACCTCTCCCTCCAAGTTATCACCCTCCAAGTTATCCGTGGTGTTCCAATGCATATTGTCCTGTGTGCTATGACAACTACTACAATTACTATTACAACTGTTCACATTGTTTTGACCGGGGTTGTCAGTATTGCTACTAGACTGGTGTCCGCTGACTAAGAGATTTGTCCTCGATGGTTCTAATGCACTAGCACAAGGCCGGGTGTAATGAAACCATGCACGATGAGTAGTCTTCAGACCGCTGCTTATGTAATATCGTCTGTTCTCTTTTTATAAAATGGGAACTCTTGAACTTTTGGAAAAAAAAAAAAAAAAAAAAAAAAAACTGATGCTTTTGCATCCCTCAGTCTTCGGACAAGTGTTTCATGAATTGGGACTCCCTTGGGAATTATTGGATGTTTTTTCTTTTCTTTTCTTTTCTTTTTTTTTTTTTTTTGTTCAATTAATTTTATTATTTACTTTCAATAGAAGTCCTTTAAGGAAAAAAGTGATTCGCTTCGAGCCGCAATGTGCCAGCATAGTTAGCAAATATCACTCTCACTGACAATAAGCACAATAAATAATAAAACATCTAGAGGGGGAGTCCTAAATTTCTTTTTTTTTATTTATTTTATTTTTGACGAAATCTTAATTCGAATACATTTACTGTTTTATCTTATCAATACCGGAGGGAAGGTATCTGTGATCTGTAAATGGTTTAACCCTTACACTACCGGAGCTGATATATCAGTCTGAAAAAAAATCTTTTTTTGCTAAGTGAAAATTTTGCATTTCTGAGTACAACGATTTCACGGGGGAGGTATTATTGCAATGTCTTTTATGTTCCTTACGTGTTGCGCCGCAATAGTTTTTATTAAATGGTAAATTTTCCATTTGCTAAAGCTGGCCAAAATCAACTTGGGAAATGTGTCGGTCCACAGTTCTGATGAGGATGCACCAGTATTTGTTAATCCATCGTCGGTGTGTTCCGATTCGTCACTTGACGAAGTATCTGACCCCAAATAGGGAGGGGAGGTAACAAGGGTTACCAAGAATAAAAACGCGTTTCCAAGAAACGTTAAAGATTGGAGTTGCAGGCAAGTCGGAGCTGCAGGTTTTTGAGTTTTTCTTCGGATAATCAGTTTTCCAGCTGATGAAGAAAAACTCTGAGGCCTATGCCTCACAGAGGGGAAGAAAATTTAAAACCAGTACGCAGGAGCTAAGGGCCTTTGTTGGCACAACACTACTGACGCGCCTCCCAATAAAATCTAACCTGGGGGATTCCTGGGGTTTGAATGACATGCTGTTGACCCTTTCCGCAAGTGTTTTCACGTAATCGCTTTGCCGAAATACAGAGGAACTTGCACTTCTCTGCGATATTACCTGCTCCCGAGCATGAGGATCCGAAGTGGAGACGTGTATCTTGAATTCCTTTATCCTGATGCGACGTGGGCATGGTGGAATTTGGACGGATGGTGAATCTGGCTGGAGAAGCAGGAGATTCTTATCCTTCAAATTGGCTTGGCTTTGGGCAGCTTATATAGGTATATTTAAACGTACCAGAGCGGCACCAACACTATTAATAACACCATCAGTACCGCCTTCTCCACAATCAGTATCAATCCCTGATCGCCTCAAGCCAGCTTTGGGACACTACCCGGAAAGATGGAAAAGCGCGCACAATCACTGGATTACTGTGAGCGTTGCCAAGCGTTTTGTGCTTACCCATGTTTCAAAAGGTATCACACCCTCTAAAACTACAAAATTCCTTGTGATGTTCCTAAACCGCCAACTTCCCAAAAATCCAGCATGCCAGGCTGGTGGGGAAGTTATAGATCCAGCCCAACACGGTCTGATCTGAGTAGCTTCACTGTAACTAATGAAGTTCCATGATCTGGGATCGATGTTATTTATATTTTTCGAGCTTATCAACCCCGATGCAGTAATCCTCCTGTGTGTCTGAACCTGCTGTGCTATGATGCGGGTTGTTTGCGTATTTTCCGCTACCACAGAGGGCTTTTACAAGCTCAAAAAACAGGGAAAAAATCTGATTTTTCGATTTAATATCGGCCGTGATTTGGCATTCTCTTTACTTGGGCTCCCTCTGACATGATGTTGCGCAGAAACATCATCCCTTTCAAAAATATATTCGGAAAGGGAATAACATACAGGAAACCGTTGAGTGCATTAGTGCGGCACTGCCCACTTTATTAGTTCTGCTGAATGTGTAACAACGCACCAAGGTTCGCACCGTTAGGTGTGCGGGTGACAGGTGCTATTGACCCGTAGTAGTAGTTGTGTCCGGTTTGGTACATATGTTTTCTAGGGGGTGACCTTTTCTCTTTTTGAAAAAACAGTAAATTTTGGACCCGTTGTTTTGGGGTTTCTTACGGTGGTGTAAGGGTTAACAGTATTTCGGAGAGAGGTTTCATTTTTCTTTCTTTTTTCATTTTCTTCCATCGCATAAAAGTGAACAAAAAAAAAAAAAAAAATAATCACATCTAAATTACTCGTGGCAAACAAAAAAAAAAATTGCTCCCTATTGTTAATCCTGATGTTTTCACTTGCGTGTTTTTTCTTTCTTTTCTTTGATTAGTGTGATCTCTACATTATTCCTTCTATTGTATTCACCTACTCTCACCGCCTGCTTCATGCATGTCGCCTGGCTCTGTGTTGTATTCGGTTGAGTAGAGAATACAGTACCTTCTCGATTGCTACCTTCTCGATTGCATTGTGAGATGAGATGGACTGTCGTACGATAGCTCTTCTAATATGAAGTTCACAAAGTTGCTTATCTCACACTCGCCTTTCACAACCCTTTGCTTGTTTCATCTCAAGCGTTGCCGTACTGTGTCACTAATTATCGCAAATATTAAATTATTGATATATATTTTCTTGTCGCGGTATTGTTATTTTATGTCAAAAAAAAAAAAACAAAAAAAAAGAAAAAAAAAAAAAAGATTGGCCTCCCTTTTTCTCAAATTACTATTCCGAGAGAGTAAGTGAGGGGCTCTTTTTTTTTTCTTGTTTTTTTTTTTCCCTTCCCTGCTAAAATCCCAAAATTGATATGTAGAAAAGCGTGATCTCTTTTCTTTTATCTTCCCATTCAAAAGAAAACTATACATTGATTGACAACTTTAAATAATAAGTGAAAACACTCCGATGGGTATCATTACGCTGGTTGGTTTCCCAGTTTACTGAGCACTCAATTTGCACACGCCGAGTTTTCCTTATTTAGTTTGACCCTTCGTCGCTCAATTTAAGTTTCATTTCTCGATACTTCCCTCCCCTGTTTTTACGTACAAAAATCAAACAGTTATACTCCCTTGATTCTTTTTATATTTCTTAAGTATCAACTTTTCATTTTTGTGTGTAAAGTTGATTATTCCCCACCTTTTTTTTTTCTTTTCTCCCCCCCCCTGGATTTTTCTCCCCCCCCCTAGTCACTGTATCTAAAACTAATGTTTAAATTATCGTTATGTTGTTTATGATACAATACATTTGTATTTTACGTACAAAAATCAAACAGTTAACCCCCTCTTTTTATTTAGTTAAACGCAGACTACGTCGCCCTGGATGTTAACTCCAGGAAATTTCTGCAACTTCTAGTTTTGTTCATATGTATGATGCATGTGACCTTGTTATTATTTTTTTCTCTTCCTTTTTTTACATTCTGTGGTTGAGGCAGCAAGAGACTTCTTAACCGATTCCTGCTACACCAGATCAGTTTTATATTATCATCTATTCTTTTAACCGAGTTTGATACTACTCAGGATATAAATACTATTGGCGATGAGATCATCTACTGAAGAATAGGTTTGTTAGATTGTTTTGCCATTGGTTTTTTAATTTCAAAAACGTATTACCTCAGTCCTTCGGCCCAGTCCTTTGGATAAAACCATTTTATTTTTTGCACCCGACGAGGGTCGGAGAAGAAGACTATTCAGTTGTTTTCTTTTATCTATTTCCCTGTGCTACAGTATAACTGTCTGCCTCATCTGAATTGGTTTTTTTTTTTTTTTTTTTTTTAAAAAAATTGTTTAAATTGTTTTTGAGATTTTTTCCCCACCCTTTTTCTTTGAGCTTTCCTCCCCCCCACCCACCCTTCCATTTTTTTAAAAGAATTGTTGATTTTAAGCAAGTAATTTGTAGGTGAAACCTACACTCTGCCGTATTACATTATACCCTGGTTTTGGTTTCCCAAGGCTCACGATTAATTCAAAATTGAATAACTCGATTCCGTACTGCACTGAATGACAACACGGAAAAAGAGATGTGTATGCAGCTAAGTTAGAAACATTTGTTATAATGTAAAGTATTTACGTCAATCGCAGAGTGTATACCTACACTAACATTACCTTTAGTCAACTGTATCTCAGAACTAATGTTAAATTATCGTTATGTTGTTTTTATGATACAAAACATTTGTATTTTACGTACAAACTCGAACAGTTAACCCCCCCCACCCTTCCTTTGAAGTGTCAAATTACCAGATTCGACAACGTTTTCTGGTCTATAAGACAAAATTATAGTTATCTCTTTATATTTTTTCTTTTTCTTTTCTCTTTTTTCTAAAGGTAATTTTCTTTGATTAACAACTACAAATATTTTTCAGTCAAGTACGTGATATTAATTTTTGTTTTTCTTTAATATCTAAAGTTGTTACTCTTTTTACATTGTCAAAGTTTCACCTCCACCAATTTGTTTCCTTTTTTTCCTTGGTGTAATTCCTTCTCTTGCAACAGTTTTAACCACAACTAAAAGTAAAGGAGAAGAACATTAAGAACATGACAGGGCTGAAGAACAGTTCCCTAATTTTGGTCCGACGTCTGAAGATTATTTATTCTCACTTTCATAGCTAACACAACCACGACATGTCAAGTACTTGGAGAACTCCTGCAGAGAACTTCGATTCAACGAAGGGATTGATAGTGCAGATTAGATCGTCTACAAGTGGGAGGACGAGATATGTCGTTACAACGGAAAGAGTGAACGAGTTCTCGGAAAAGGAGAACCAAAGGAATTGTGTCCTGGAACGAAAGTCGACATACTTTCGGTTTTCTGTTCCATTGGGTGAGAAGATATCCATAATTGATCGACTTGATAGTGAACTAAGAACACGCAAACTCCGCGGCCGTGTGGTTAAAATTCAGGAGAAGGACAGGGTAGCTGTCCTCCTGACAATTGTAAATATGAAAGAATTCACTTTCGCTACACAACATTCACAGCAAATGTTCCGCTACGCACTCGATCAGGGAATGTGTGCGCAGGTTGCTCAAAAGAGCAGATTGTACAGGCACAAAAAAAGCTTTCACCTTCCGAAAACAGGTGCGAAAAAACTTGCGTCACATTTCACTCATGATCCGTACAAAGTTGCACCTTCCGAACAACCCCTTACTTTTCAAACTAACCAAGGTTCGCATTACTTGGAATCTCACTATGGCGAGTTTCTACAGCCTTTACCGCTGTATAATTCATGGGATTCTTATTATTGGTATCAGGTGCAACAACATGCGCTCTTCTCGCACTGCCTTGCTTGTTAAGGCGACACGCAGAACTGTTTTCGCAAAACAAGCGTGCGTTCGTTAAGGGAATTAAGGTCCCATTTCGTGTATTTTTAATTTATTTCCTTTCTTTTTTTTTCTCTTTTATTAGTAGACTCATTCAGCAGAGAGTTATTTACCTTTTCTCTTCCCTTACTAAACCGTAAGGATAAAACTACCGTATTTGACGTAAACCCTGATTTATGGATTGAGCGCTGTTCGACTCAAAGACTGTCGTCTGCTTCAAGCCATTTCTCACGGTCTGAGAGCGGCACACACTTCGTGATGTGCTGCCGTGGTGATATTCGTGGAGTACCTACGAAAACACCAGAGACGTAATCTAATCATGCTACAGTGCACAACGGCTAAAGCCGTTGTGCACTGTAGCATGATTAGATTACGTCTCTGGGGTTTTCGTAGGTACTCAACGAATATCACCACCAACTGTTTGGTTTCCTCCTATGATTACCTGATCCTTTTGTTTTTCATTTCTTGCGGAGTGATATGGCTATGTGCTGCCCAATTTTTGTGGTACATTTCTAAAGCTTTTCGGTAAGCCCACAGTACAATTGCGATGCTTTGGACAACTGGGGGTGAACGATCCTCGGTACTGTTCCGGGGTTTTCTATTTTCTTTCGTGGAGTGTGGGCATATGGCACAGTCGTATATTATAAAGAAAGATGCATATAGGAGGAAAGAATTTTTTTTCTTTTTCTTTTATTTTTTTTTTTCACCTTCCCCCCCGTGAGACTCCAAGACTCTCGTCGCTTCAAGCCCCCTCGTTTCTCAGAACAGCGCGCGCTTTGTAATGCGTCGCCCGAAGTGCTGATGCAGTTGCCAGGTGGTAATGTTCTCGCAAGTCGAAGTCCTCGACTTGCGAGAACATTACCACCTAGCAACTGCATCAGCACTTCGGGCGGCGCATTACAAAGCGCGCGCTGTTCTGAGAAACGCGGGAGAGGGCTTGAAGCGACGAGAGTCTTGGAGTCTCACACCATGCGATGTGCCTCACTTCTAACGCCTCCGAGTCGCTCAACACAGCGTGTTGAAAGAGATCTGCTGTTCTGTATAAGACTATACTACTTAGTTAGTTAAACGTTACTGTATATTATCTTAACTCTTTCTACACTTCAATCACGCACGTTGGTGTAGTATCGTATTTTGGAAACCCTCAAGTTGCTGTTAGTTAAGCAATGATGAGATTCCGCCTCAGTTCCTTCCTCAAGCGTATTACCAGCAACTGGAACACCCTTTCGTATCACATTAAATCCTCTCTTGTTCATTCAAATAAAGAAAAAATACCATAAAACTGAAAAAAAAGAAGGGGAGGGAATGCAACTGGGAACAAACCTTACAGCACTGTTCGTTGCTGTAAGGTTTTTTCGGCTACCAACTTATTAATAACCAATTGAGTGGCTTAGCAATCCTTGTGTAGCAACAGTGTTTCTTTTCTTTTTTGCTTTTCCCTTTTTTTTTGCAACAATTGAAAAAAAAACAAAAAAGTGGAAAAACGGTGTGTTTTTTCCCGAAAAAAAAACCAACACCTGAGAATTTTAGTCTAGTAAAATATTTTCATCGCGCACGTTGGTGTAGTATCGTATTTTGTGAAACCCTCAAGTTGCTGTTAGTTAAGCAATGATGAGATTCCGCCTCAGTTCCTTCCTCAAGCGTATTACCAGCAACTGGAACACCCTCCCTCTCTCTTTTTATTTTATTTTCTTGCTTTCGACGTATTCGTATTGATGATAACTTCCTCTCTTACAGTACAAAAATATATAATGAGATACCGTGACGTTTGTGGTTAAAGTCATGCAGATGTTATTTCTCACGTTTCAAGTTTTAAACTACAAAAATGAGCTTGTGGAGGACCCCATCGGACAAGTTCCCCATAACGTTTCCAGAAAACTGTAGTTGGAGACTCGTGCAAAGTCGGCTTTCCAGAAGCAAGATTAAAGCGTACTACACGACAGACGCAAAGGTAAACGATCATTCAGAGGAGGAAAGTCAGGAAGAAAATGTCAAAGACAGGGAATCATCGATTTTGAGATTCTACGCGCAGCATAGAAACGCCTCGCAAATAGGCCAAGTTAAAAATGAGATAATAAGGAATCTACAGGGACTGGTAAACAACTTACAACAGAAATGTAGAATTATTAAAGTAGTAGAGAATGACAGGGTAGCTGTGTACTTCACACCCAATAATGTAGTTCCAACAACCTATGTGGGATGGCAACAAGTTCTAAGCAGAACTATTGGTTGGAAGACTTCAGCAGGGGATCCCATTTGCGTTCAACTTTCGAAAAAGAAAAATATGTACGCAAACAATGTGGCAGGAACCCAAACAATGTATCCCACATCTCTTGTCTACTCTGGAATGTGTGCACAAGTTGCTCTAAAGAGCAAATTGCACGAACACGAGAAATCCTTTAACCTTCCGAAAACAGGTGCGAAAAAACTTGCACATTTCACTCATGATCCGTACAAGGTTGCACCTTGTACGGATTGCGAACAACCTCTTAATTTTGAAACTAACCAAGGTTCGCATTACTTGGAATCTCACTATGGCGAGTTTCTACAGCCTTTACCGCTGTATAATTCATGGGATTCTTATTATTGGTATCAGGTGCAACAACATGCGCTCTTCTCGCACTGCCTTGCTTGTTAAGGCGAACTGTTTTCGCAAAACAAGCGTGCGTTAAGGGAATTAAGGTCCCATTTCGTGTATTTTTAATTTATTTCCTTTCTTTTTTTTTTCTTTTATTAGTAGACTCATTCAGCAGAGAGTTATTTACCTTTTCTCTTCCCTTACTAAACCGTAAGGATAAAACTTGTAATTTTTGTATTTGACGTAAACCCTGATTTATGGATTGAGCGCTGTTCGACTCAAAGACTGTCGTCTGCTTCAAGCCATTTCTCACGGTCTGAGAGCGGCACACACTTCGTGATGTGCTGCCGTGGTGATATTCTCAGAGTACCTACGAAAACCCCAGAGACGTAATCTAATCATGCTACAGTGCACAACGGCTAAAGCCGTTGTGCACTGTAGCATGATTAGATTGGGTCTCTGGTGTTTTCGTAGGTACTCCACGAATATCACCACCAACTGTTTGGTTTCCTCCTATGATTATCTGATCCTTTTGTTTTTCATTTCTTGCGGAGTGATATGGCTATGTGCTGCCCAATTTTTGTGGTACATTTCTAAAGCTTTTCGGTAAGCCCACAGTACAATTGCGATGCTTTGGACAACTGGGGGTGAACGATCCTCGGTACTGTTCCGGGGTTTTCTATTTTCTTTCGTGGAGTGTGGGCATATGGCACAGTCGTATATTATAAAGAAAGATGCATATAGGAGGAAAGAATTTTTTTTCTTTTTCTTTTTTTTTTTTTTTCACCTTCCCCCCCCCCCCCACTCCCCCGTTCAATTCTCTTTTATCTTCTTTAGTTGTTTACAACCTGTTAGCCTCTGGGGCAAGGTGGAAACTGGAAGACGATCACTTCCAGCCGAGCAAAAAAGATTAAAGAATCCCTAGGAAACTGCAGAAATGAATACTTTTCTTTTACTATTTTTATTCTCACTTTTCTATACTAAATTTAATGATACTAACTAACAACTAAGGGCAAACGCGATGAGTAGGACAGGCCTGACATCGCAGTGTCCCCCTTGCTTTGTAAGGCCTGAAACTACCATAGTTTCTAACTAACTTCAGTATTATGGAACAGCAGAACAATGTGTTTTTATAATTTTTCCTTTTTATATGATGGATGTCAAAAGTCTGGTACCGTTTTGGTCAACGGTAAACTGTGGGCATGTACAACTCAATCGAACCCTGAAACATGCCCCAAAAAATTCAATTCCGGGTGTGGGATCTCACTTTACTCGTAATACTTGTAAAAAAAAAAAAAATCCTGCATTTTTTGCTTGTAGCCTGTAACAAAGCTGTTACAGAGAACCCCAAGCATAACAAAATCAAAACATGACCACAAAAGCGATAATTGAGCAACTGCAATTACTGATTGACAAGATGGGAGACCTGCCGAAGTGGAGTGACAGGAAAGAGTCCAATGGGAGTTCAAAAACCTTGGAAGGTAAACGTGCAAAACTGCTAGAATGCCTTTCTGGGGGTGGTGATGTTACTGCCATGCCCCTGAGGGTTGTGGGAATAGCAGTGCTGTGGAATGGTGTCAATTGTCCCTTCAGTAGTAAATGACACAATTGTGAGCATGGAAACGGGTGACAGCGCGAGAAGTGTCTAGAAGAAAAGGATGGAAGTTAAGCTTTCTAGAGGAAGTTGGGCTAAAAATAGGCAGAAAGGCCTGGGATGCTAGAATCCACGTGCCCATAAGTATAAGAACCAATGAAGATCTTCCTGAAGTTGTGCAGTCAAGTGAGAACGAGCTCGAGGCAGCCTCGTCCGACTTCAATGGTATCAAAAAGTCAACGTGGTGAGACTGTTACGTTGCAGGGTGTCCTTGGGGGACATTTAAATCTATCTATAAAGTCAGCAGTATTCGAAATCTGATATCAGAATCTACATACCATCGTATGCGTGGGAATGAATATCATCACCTTGTGCTGTGAACTGATGTCTGCTCCTACTGCCGTGTGGATAGACAATTAGAAAGAAACTGTCAAAACTACTTAGCAAGTGTTGAGTGACAGAATGGTTACTCATTAACCGTTTGGAATGCTGCACATGCCAGTGCGCTGACAATGGTGTTCAGTAAGGGTGATAGCAGCTGGTGTACGACCAGCTGCTCATAATATACAGTAACGTTTAACTAACTAAGTAGTATAGTCTTATACAGAACAGCAGATCTCTTTCAACACGCTGTGTTGAGCGACTCGGAGGCGTTAGAAGTGAGGCACATCGCATGGTGTGAGACTCCAAGACTCTCGTCGCTTCAAGCCCCCTCCCGCGTTTCTCAGAACAGCGCGCGCTTTGTAATGCGCCGCCCGAAGTGCTGATGCAGTTGCCAGGTGGTAATGTTCTCGCAAGTCGAAGTCCTCGACTTGCGAGAACATTACCACCTGGCAACTGCATCAGCACTTCGGGCGGCGCATTACAAAGCGCGCGCTGTTCTGAGAAACGCGGGAGAGGGCTTGAAGCGACGAGAGTCTTGGAGTCTCACACCATGCGATGTGCCTCGCGCATCTAATGAGAAATGTGAGTCAACAGTGCTCCTTGCCGAAACGGGAAGCCCAATAGCCTGGTGTTGAAAATAGCAACTTCTGTTATCACCACTGTCAATATCGGTTGAAGCAAATTCAACAATCTATGCTGAGTGTCCGGAAATGGTTACAGATTGAGTCCTCTGTTGCTGTGAGTTACCCCTCCTGGAGCACTCATAATATACAGTTGAGCGACTCGGAGGCGTTAGAAGTGAGGCACATCGCATGGTGTGAGACTCCAAGACTCTCGTCGCTTCAAGCCCCCTCCCGCGTTTCTCAGAACAGCGCGCGCTTTGTAATGCGCCGCCCGAAGTGCTGATGCAGTTGCCAGGTGGTAATGTTCTCGCAAGTCGAAGTCCTCGACTTGCGAGAACATTACCACCTAGCAACTGCATCAGCACTTCGGGCGGCGCATTACAAAGCGCGCGCTGTTCTGAGAAACGAGGGGGCTTGAAGCGACGAGAGTCTTGGAGTCTCACACCATGTGATGTGCCTCGCGCATCTAATGAGAAATATGAGTCAACAGTGCTCCTTGCCGAAACGGGAAGCCCAATAGCCTGGTGTTGAAAATAGCAACTTCCGTCACCACCACTGTCAATATCGAGCTCTCTTCGGTTGAAGCTAGTAAAATATTTTCATCGCGCACGTTGGTGTAGTATCGTATTTTGGAAACCCTCAAGTTGCTGTTAGTTAAGCAATGCTGAGATTCCGCCTCAGTTCCTTCCTCAAGCGTATTGACACCTTTTTATTATCCAATTGGGTGGCTTAGCAATCCTTGTGTAGCAACAGTATTCTTCTTTTTGCTTTTTTTCTTTTTTGCTTTTCCCTTTTTTTGCCAACAATAATTGAAAAAAAACAAAACAAAACAAAAAAAAACAAAAGAAAAACGGTGTGTTTTTTCCCGAAAAAAAAAAAAAACCTTTATTCTTTTTTTAATAAAATATTTTCTTAACTCTTTCTACACTTTCATCGCGCACGTTGGTGTAGTATCGTATTTTGTGAAACCCTCAAGTTGCTGTTAGTTAAGCAATGATGAGATTCCACCTCAGTTCCTTCCTCAAGCGTATTACCAGCAACTGGAACACCCTTTCGTATCACATTAAATCCTCTCTTGTTCATTCAAATAAAGAAAAAATACCATAAAAACTGAAAAAAAAGAAGGGGGGGGGAATGCAACTGGGAACAAACCTTACAGCACTGTTCGTTGCTGTAAGGTTTTTTCGGCTACCAACTTATTAATAACCAATTGAGTGGCTTAGCAATCCTTGTGTAGCAACAGTGTTTCTTTTCTTTTTTGCTTTTCCCTTTTTTTGCAACAATTGAAGAAAAACAAAAAAGTGGAAAAACGGTGTGTTTTTTCCCGAAAAAAAAACCAACACCTGAGAATTTTAGTCTAGTAAAATATTTTCATCGCGCACGTTGGTGTAGTATCGTATTTTGTGAAACCCTCAAGTTGCTGTTAGTTAAGCAATGATGAGATTCCGCCTCAGTTCCTTCTTCAAGCGTATTACCAGCAACTGGAACACCCTCCCTCTCTCTTTTTATTTTATTTTCTTGCTTTCAGAATTGACGTATTCGTATTGATGATAACTTCCTCTCTAACAGTACAAAAATATATAATGAGATACCGTGACGTTTGTGGTTAAAGTCATGCAGATGTTATTTCTCACGTTTCAGGTTTTAAACTACAAAAATGAGCTTGTGGAGGACCCCATCGGACAAGTTCCCCATAACGTTTCCAGAAAACTGTAGTTGGAGACTCGTGCAAAGTCGGCTTTCCAAAAGCAAGACTAAAGCGTACTACACTACAGACGCAAAGGTAAACGATCATTCAGAGGAGGAAAGTCAGGAAGAAAATGTCAAAGACAGGGAATCATCGATTTTGAGATTCTACGCGCAGCATAGAAGCGCCTCGCAATCAAAACTAATTAGCGATGAGATAATAAGTTCAAGTTACCAAGATATAATTCTAATCCTTTGTTTCTCTTTTTTTTGTGTAATTCCTTCTCTTGCAACAGTTTTAACCACAACTAAAAGTAAAGGAGAAGAACATTAAGAACATGACAGGGCTGAAGAACAGTTCCCTAATTTTGGTCCGACGTCTGAAGATTATTTATTCTCACTTTCATAGCTAACACAACCACGACATGTCAAGTACTTGGAGAACTCCTGCAGAGAACTTCGATTCAACGAAGGGATTGATAGTGCAGATTAGATCGTCTACAAGTGGGAGGACGAGATATGTCGTTACAACGGAAAGAGTGAACGAGTTCTCGGAAAAGGAGAACCAAAGGAATTGTGTCCTGGAACGAAAGTCGACATACTTTCGGTTTTCTGTTCCATTGGGTGAGATGATATCCATAATTGATCGACTTGATAGTGAACTAAGAACACGCAAACTCCGCGGCCGTGTGGTTAAAATTCAGGAGAAGGACAGGGTAGCTGTCCTCCTGACAATTGAAAATATGAAAGAAGTTACTTTCGATACAAATATTGCACAGCAAATGTTCCTGTTCGCACTCGGTCAGGGAATGTGTGCACAAGTTGCTCAAAAGAGCAGATTGTACAAACACGAGAAATCCTTTAACCTTCCGAAAACAGGTGCGAAAAAACTTGCACATTTCACTCATGATCCGTACAAAGTTGCACCTTCCGAACCTCTTACTTTTCAAACTAACCAAGGTTCGCATTACTTGGAATCTCACTATGGCGAGTTTCTACAGCCTTTACCGCTGTATAATTCATGGGATTCTTATTGGTATCAGGTGCAACAACATGCGCTCTTCTCGCACTGCCTTGCTTGTTAAGCCGACACGCAGAACTGTTTTCGCAAAACAAGTGTGCGTTCGTTAAGGGAATTAAGGTCCCATTTTGTGTATTTTTAATTTATTTCCTTTCTTTTTTTTTTTTCTTTTATTAGCAGACGCGTTCAGCGGAGGATAAAGAATTATTTTACCTTTTCTCTTCCCTTACTAAACCGTAAGGATGAAATTTGTAATTGTTGTATTCGATGTAAACCCTGATTTATGGATTGAGTGCTGTTCTATTTTTTGCTTTCAGACTCCTCAACAAAACTTGATTTCGTAAGTGGAAAAAAGACTGTAATCTTTTTCATATCTCATGGCTTACATCTTTGCAATAATAGGTTTTCCCGCCTCCGGCGAACAGTTGTCTTTTAATTTCATTCATTCATTCTTTTTGCTCCTTCCGTTTTCTTTGCTTTTTTTCTTTCCATCAATGTACCCCAACCCCTTCATCTTGTTCATTCAATAAAGAAAAAAAAAAAAAAAAAAAAAAAAACATTCAACACAGAAAGGAAATAAAAATATTTATAAAATAAGAAAAAAGAGAAAGTAGAGGAAAACACTGTTCGTTGCTGTAAGGTTTGCTGGGCTACCAACTTATTAATAACTAATTAGGTAGCTCAGCAATCCTTGTGTAGCAACAGTATTATTCTTTTACTTTTTTTTTCATCAAAGCAAACATTATTCTATGTGAAATAAAAGAACGAAAATGGGGACCACTCCCAACAACAATTTCAAGGAAGAAAAAAAAAAGAGAACAATGAAAAGAAAAATGCAACTGGGACAGCACTGTTCGTTGCTGTAAGGTTTCCTGGGCTACCAACTTATTATTAACCAATTGGGTGGCTTAGCAATCCTTGTGTAGCAACAGTATTATTCTTTTTGCTTTTTTTTTTTTTTTTTGTTGTTTTTCCCTTTTTTTATAACAATTGAAGAAAAAAAAAAAAAAGGAAAAAAAAAAAAAACCAATACCTGAAAATATTATTCTTTTTTTTAATAAAATATTTTCTTAACTCTTTCTACACTTTCATCGCGCACGTTGGTGTAGTATCGTATTTTGTGAAACCCTCAAGTTGCTGTTAGTTAAGCAATGATGAGATTCCGCCTCAGTTCCTTCCTCAAGCGTATTACCAGCAACTGGAACACCCTTTCGTATCACATTAAATCCTCTCTTGTTCATTCAAATAAAGAAAAAATACCATAAAAACTGAAAAAAAAAAAGGGGGGAAATGCAACTGGGACGGCACTGTTCGTTGCTGTAAGGTTTGCTGGGTCACCAACTTATTAATAACCAATTGGGTGGCTTAGCAATCCTTGTGTAGCAACAGTTCTTCTTTTTGCTTTTTTTCCCTTTTTTGATTTTCCCTTTTTTTGCCAACAATAATCGAAAAAAAACAAAATAAAACAAAAAAAAACAAAGGAAAAACACACACACCGTTTTTCCCGAAAAAAAAAAAAAAAACCAGTACCTGAAAATATTATTCTTTTTTTTAATAAAATATTTTCTTAACTCTTTCTACACTTTCATCACGCACGTTGGTGTAGTATCGTATTTTGGAAACCCTCAAGTTGCTGTTAGTTAAGCAATGATGAGATTCCACCTCAGTTCCTTCTTCAAGCGTATTACCAGCAACTGGAACACCCTCCCTCTCTCTTTTTATTTTATTTTCTTGCTTTCAGAATTGACGTATTCGTATTGATGATAACTTCCTCTCTTACAGTACAAAAATATATAATGAGATACCGTGACGTTTGTGGTTAAAGTCATGCAGATGTTATTTCTCACGTTTCAAGTTTTAAACTACAAAAATGAGCTTGTGGAGGACCCCATCGGACAAGTTCCCCATAACGTTTCCAGAAAACTGTAGTTGGAGACTCGTGCAAAGTCGGCTTTCCAGAAGCAAGATTAAAGCGTACTACACTACAGACGCAAAGGTAAACGATCATTCAGAGGAGGAAAGTCAGGAAGAAAATGTCAAAGACAGGGAATCATCGATTTTGAGATTCTACGCGCAGCATAGAAACGCCTCGCAAATAGGCCAAGTTAAAAATGAGATAATAAGGAATCTACAGGGACTGGTAAACAACTTACAACAGAAATGTAGAATTATTAAAGTAGTAGAGAATGACAGGGTAGCTGTGTACTTCACACCCAATAATGTAGTTCCAACAACCTATGTGGGATGGCAACAAGTTCTAAGCCGAACTATTGGTTGGAAGACTTCAGCAGGGGATCCCATTTGCGTTCAACTTTCGAAAAAGAAAAATATGTACGCAAACAATGTGGCAGGAACCCAAACAATGTATCCCACATCTCTTGTCTACTCTCATACACCGTACGGATCTAGTGGATAATAATATCTCAAATTTAGGTAGTTTTTTATTTTTTTTTAAAACGTTACTTAGATAAGTAGCTGGCCTCTGTGTTGATGTGTGTCTCAGTGATTTCATTTTTTTTTTTTGGTTTCCTCTTATGATTATTATTTCTGCTAAAAAAAAAAAAATAAAAAAAAAAAAGTCTTGTCTTGTCTTTTTATTTCTTTTTGCTTTTTTAAAAGGCAATCACGTTCTTTGAGTGTTTGTCTTTTAATAATATAATTTAATATCTCTATTTACTTGATCTAATATTCTAACTGTTGGGTTACGACGGGATGAGTGACTAGAGCTATCTTATTATTTAAGTTACTTCTATATAATAATATAAAAATTACTAAAACCTATATATCATGAGATGCTCATCCGAATTCTCATGGATTCTAAGGTTCTTTCCTCTTCCTCTTCCTTCCTTTTTTTATTTTTTATTTTTTTTTTTAAAACTTAATTCAGGATGTATTGTCATAAAGAGATCGTTTTTGTACTGATAGTCAGACATCTCTGAAATAGTTTGACACGCTGCCGTAATTAGGGAGTGACTCAGATACTTTAAGGGCGACACAACCACGAAAACTAAGTTTCCCTCTCAATTACCAATTTTGGATTAGTTTTTAGGGTGAAGACAGTTTCTTCTGATTACACGTCACACACGTGTCGTCAGCAATCACTGTGAAGGTTAGCTTTGCATTCGGTACACCGAAACAGGTCGCAATCAAGACGGTGGTAGGTCTTGTCGTGTCTTGTACGGAAGATCAAATAAGGGCATTCCCCAGTGTTTGTATAGCAAAACCGTGTTTTACTCTTTTTTTTTTAGTTTGTTTTACATATTGCTGTTGTCGGAACCGATGTTTTTCAAACCCGTTCATCGACTTTTTTTCGACAACAGCATTGCTGATAGTCTTCTGAACATTAAGAACATTTGTTCAAAAGAGAGCAATTAGCGGAACTTTTACAGTGCTATAAAATGTTTCAATCTCAGTTCCTCTGCTGAAGCGCAATATCATGTTATGGGAACATTTTAGTGTAATTGCTTGGAGTTGGTTTTACTTGTCTCCAGGTCTCAAGGGTTGACTTTATGTATTTATAATCGAAAAGCGATTCTTTTATTCTTATGTATTGCAACCCCAATATCAATATATCTCTCTTGTTAGTTTTATCTTCAAAAGATCCAACAACTGTTTGTGCAAACGTTTTGACTGGAATGAACGGTTTTGACTGGAATGAACGGTTTTGACTGGAATGACAGTCTGTATCTTGAAGTCGGTTCTTTTTTCTGTTATTGTTTTTTTTTATTTTAATTAAATAGTGGTCATTAATTTCAGTTATGTATTTAATCAAGACAGGAATGAAATCATGACACTTGTTGTGTTACTTTTACAGTCAGATGGGTTTGAGTAATTCAGTCTCCTGTTCCCTGTTGCTGTCTAGGTGATGATACTACAAAAACAAATTGGTATTTCATTGTATCGAAGCAATCTGCCATGTGACCACTTCTTTGTACTGATTTCCGTTTCCTATTTCCTGCCTGTTCCCTTGTTTTATTTGTGGAATCTCTTGTTCCCTGTTGCTGTCTAGGTGATGATACTACAAAAACAAATTGGTATTTCATTGTATCGAAGCAATCTGCCATGTGACCACTTCTTTGTACTGATTTCCGTTTCCCATTTCCTGCCTGTTCCCTTGTTTTATTTGTGGAATCTCTTGTTCCCTGTTGCTGTCTAGGTGATGATACTACAAAAACAAATTGGTATTTCATTGTATCGAAGCAATCTGCCATGTGACCACTTCTTTGTACTGATTTCCGTTTCCCATTTCCTGCCTGTTCCCTTGTTTTATTTGTGGAATCTCCTGTTCTCTGTTGCTGTCTAGGTGATGATACTACAAAAACAAATTGGTATTTCATTGTATCGAAGCAATCTGCCATGTGACCACTTCTTTGTACTGATTTCCGTTTCCCATTTCCTGCCTGTTCCCTTGTTTTATTTGTGGAATCTCCTGTTCTCTGTTGCTGTCTAGGTGATGATACTACAAAAACAAATTGGTATTTCATTGTATCGAAGCAATCTGCCATGTGACCACTTTTAGTTCGATAGTTTAATAAGCTAGGCGAGGCGGAAAGCTGGAGATTGGTATTTATTAATCTTCAGTCGATGCTACTTCAACAATCCATGCGAAATCTTCGGATATGGCTACGGATTGGGTCCTCTGTTACTGTGAGTTACCTAGCACTCATAATATACAGTAACGTTGGATTAAATAACTAACTAACTAACTAACTTCTTTGTACTGATTTCCGTTTCCCATTTCCTGCCTGTTCCCTTGTTTTATTTGTGGAATCTCCTGTTCTCTGTTGCTGTCTAGGTGATGATACTACAAAAACAAATTGGTATTTCATTGTATCGAAGCAATCTGCCATGTGACCACTTCTTTGTACTGATTTCCGTTTCCCATTTCCTGCCTGTTCCCTTGTTTTATTTGTGGAATCTCTTGTTCCCTGTTGCTGTCTAGGTGATGATACTACAAAAACAAATTGGTATTTCATTGTATCGAAGCAATCTGCCATGTGACCACTTCTTTGTACTGATTTCCGTTTCCCATTTCCTGCCTGTTCCCTTGTTTTATTTGTGGAATCTCCTGTTCTCTGTTGCTGTCTAGGTGATGATACTACAAAAACAAATTGGTATTTCATTGTATCGAAGCAATCTGCCATGTGACCACTTTTAGTTCGATAGTTTAATAAGCTAGGCGAGGCGGAAAGCTGGAGATTGGTATTTATTAATCTTCAGTCGATGCTACTTCAACAATCCATGCGAAATCTTCGGATATGGCTACGGATTGGGTCCTCTGTTACTGTGAGTTACCTAGCACTCATAATATACAGTAACGTTGGATTAAATAACTAACTAACTAACTAACTTCTTTGTACTGATTTCCGTTTCCCATTTCCTGCCTGTTCCCTTGTTTTATTTGTGGAATCTCCTGTTCTCTGTTGCTGTCTAGGTGATGATACTACAAAAACAAATTGGTATTTCATTGTATCGAAGCAATCTGCCATGTGACCACTTCTTTGTACTGATTTCCGTTTCCCATTTCCTGCCTGTTCCCTTGTTTTATTTGTGGAATCTCTTGTTCCCTGTTGCTGTCTAGGTGATGATACTACAAAAACAAATTGGTATTTCATTGTATCGAAGCAATCTGCCATGTGACCACTTCTTTGTACTGATTTCCGTTTCCCATTTCCTGCCTGTTCCCTTGTTTTATTTGTGGAATCTCCTGTTCTCTGTTGCTGTCTAGGTGATGATACTACAAAAACAAATTGGTATTTCATTGTATCGAAGCAATCTGCCATGTGACCACTTCTTTGTACTGATTTCCGTTTCCCATTTCCTGCCTGTTCCCTTGTTTTATTTGTGGAATCTCTTGTTCCCTGTTGCTGTCTAGGTGATGATACTACAAAAACAAATTGGTATTTCATTGTATCGAAGCAATCTGCCATGTGACCACTTCTTTGTACTGATTTCCGTTTCCCATTTCCTGCCTGTTCCCTTGTTTTATTTGTGGAATCTCCTGTTCTCTGTTGCTGTCTAGGTGATGATACTACAAAAACAAATTGGTATTTCATTGTATCGAAGCAATCTGCCATGTGACCACTTCTTTGTACTGATTTCCGTTTCCCATTTCCTGCCTGTTCCCTTGTTTTATTTGTGGAATCTCCTGTTCTCTGTTGCTGTCTAGGTGATGATACTACAAAAACAAATTGGTATTTCATTGTATCGAAGCAATCTGCCATGTGACCACTTCTTTGTACTGATTTCCGTTTCCCATTTCCTGCCTGTTCCCTTGTTTTATTTGTGGAATCTCCTGTTCTCTGTTGCTGTCTAGGTGATGATACTACAAAAACAAATTGGTATTTCATTGTATCGAAGCAATCTGCCATGTGACCACTTCTTTGTACTGATTTCCGTTTCCCATTTCCTGCCTGTTCCCTTGTTTTATTTGTGGAATCTCTTGTTCCCTGTTGCTGTCTAGGTGATGATACTACAAAAACAAATTGGTATTTCATTGTATCGAAGCAATCTGCCATGTGACCACTTCTTTGTACTGATTTCCGTTTCCCATTTCCTGCCTGTTCCCTTGTTTTATTTGTGGAATCTCCTGTTCTCTGTTGCTGTCTAGGTGATGATACTACAAAAACAAATTGGTATTTCATTGTATCGAAGCAATCTGCCATGTGACCACTTCTTTGTACTGATTTCCGTTTCCCATTTCCTGCCTGTTCCCTTGTTTTATTTGTGGAATCTCCTGTTCTCTGTTGCTGTCTAGGTGATGATACTACAAAAACAAATTGGTATTTCATTGTATCGAAGCAATCTGCCATGTGACCACTTCTTTGTACTGATTTCCGTTTCCCATTTCCTGCCTGTTCCCTTGTTTTATTTGTGGAATCTCTTGTTCCCTGTTGCTGTCTAGGTGATGATACTACAAAAACAAATTGGTATTTCATTGTATCGAAGCAATCTGCCATGTGACCACTTCTTTGTACTGATTTCCGTTTCCCATTTCCTGCCTGTTCCCTTGTTTTATTTGTGGAATCTCCTGTTCTCTGTTGCTGTCTAGGTGATGATACTACAAAAACAAATTGGTATTTCATTGTATCGAAGCAATCTGCCATGTGACCACTTTTAGTTCGATAGTTTAATAAGCTAGGCGAGGCGGAAAGCTGGAGATTGGTATTTATTAATCTTCAGTCGATGCTACTTCAACAATCCATGCGAAATCTTCGGATATGGCTACGGATTGGGTCCTCTGTTACTGTGAGTTACCTAGCACTCATAATATACAGTAACGTTGGATTAAATAACTAACTAACTAACTAACTTCTTTGTACTGATTTCCGTTTCCCATTTCCTGCCTGTTCCCTTGTTTTATTTGTGGAATCTCCTGTTCTCTGTTGCTGTCTAGGTGATGATACTACAAAAACAAATTGGTATTTCATTGTATCGAAGCAATCTGCCATGTGACCACTTCTTTGTACTGATTTCCGTTTCCTATTCCTTGCCTGTTCCCTTGTTTTATTTGTGGAATCTCCTGTTCTCTGTTGCTGTCTAGGTGATGATACTACAAAAACAAATTGGTATTTCATTGTATCGAAGCAATCTGCCATGTGACCACTTCTTTGTACTGATTTCCGTTTCCCATTTCCTGCCTGTTCCCTTGTTTTATTTGTGGAATCTCTTGTTCCCTGTTGCTGTCTAGGTGATGATACTACAAAAACAAATTGGTATTTCATTGTATCGAAGCAATCTGCCATGTGACCACTTCTTTGTACTGATTTCCGTTTCCCATTTCCTGCCTGTTCCCTTGTTTTATTTGTGGAATCTCCTGTTCTCTGTTGCTGTCTAGGTGATGATACTACAAAAACAAATTGGTATTTCATTGTATCGAAGCAATCTGCCATGTGACCACTTCTTTGTACTGATTTCCGTTTCCTATTCCTTGCCTGTTCCCTTGTTTTATTTGTGGAATCTCCTGTTCTCTGTTGCTGTCTAGGTGATGATACTACAAAAACAAATTGGTATTTCATTGTATCGAAGCAATCTGCCATGTGACCACTTCTTTGTACTGATTTCCGTTTCCCATTTCCTGCCTGTTCCCTTGTTTTATTTGTGGAATCTCTTGTTCCCTGTTGCTGTCTAGGTGATGATACTACAAAAACAAATTGGTATTTCATTGTATCGAAGCAATCTGCCATGTGACCACTTCTTTGTACTGATTTCCGTTTCCCATTTCCTGCCTGTTCCCTTGTTTTATTTGTGGAATCTCCTGTTCTCTGTTGCTGTCTAGGTGATGATACTACAAAAACAAATTGGTATTTCATTGTATCGAAGCAATCTGCCATGTGACCACTTCTTTGTACTGATTTCCGTTTCCTATTCCTTGCCTGTTCCCTTGTTTTATTTGTGGAATCTCCTGTTCTCTGTTGCTGTCTAGGTGATGATACTACAAAAACAAATTGGTATTTCATTGTATCGAAGCAATCTGCCATGTGACCACTTCTTTGTACTGATTTCCGTTTCCCATTTCCTGCCTGTTCCCTTGTTTTATTTGTGGAATCTCCTGTTCTCTGTTGCTGTCTAGGTGATGATACTACAAAAACAAATTGGTATTTCATTGTATCGAAGCAATCTGCCATGTGACCACTTCTTTGTACTGATTTCCGTTTCCCATTTCCTGCCTGTTCCCTTGTTTTATTTGTGGAATCTCTTGTTCCCTGTTGCTGTCTAGGTGATGATACTACAAAAACAAATTGGTATTTCATTGTATCGAAGCAATCTGCCATGTGACCACTTCTTTGTACTGATTTCCGTTTCCCATTTCCTGCCTGTTCCCTTGTTTTATTTGTGGAATCTCCTGTTCTCTGTTGCTGTCTAGGTGATGATACTACAAAAACAAATTGGTATTTCATTGTATCGAAGCAATCTGCCATGTGACCACTTCTTTGTACTGATATTTGTGCCATCTCGTCATTTCTTTAATTGTAGTTGGGAATAATGAGGTTAGGGACTGTGTTTGAGAGTTATAACTTCATTTCAAAGACGACTATTATAAACAATGATGTAAAGAAAGTATGTCAGTAACAAGAGAAAGGCGGATTACTGTGGTAAGCGCAGATGGCTATCAAGACCTCCCATTTAAGATTGAAAGTGGGATGGAGTATGCTGACGTAGCGAGGAAGTATTCTGAAGAACGAGGTGTTCCTGTTTCAGAAATGACAATAGAAGTTGATGATGAAGAAATTGATTTAAATGACACAGTCAGAGACAATGAAAAAGTCTTAATAACAATACAAGGAGTTCACGGAGTAAGAGCCATATTCGAACTATACGATGGTGGCGCTCGACTACCCGACAATGCGCGTCCGGAGGCAGGAAACAACGTTAAGAATATCCTATTTGGTAGGAACATTATAATGGAACCTTGGAACAATAGCCCGTATCCTAGAATGCTTCGTCAACTTCTCGATCAAGAGGGTGGTATCTTATACGTCTGTGACATCTGTTTGAGGTACTCTCCTGTTAAGGAATGGATGGAACTTCATATTCAAAAAGACGGATCATGTGCTCAAGGGAATCATCCTCCAGGAAACAAAGTAATGGAAACAGCTGATCAGAAAATTGCAATCTGGGAAGTTGACGGTGGAATCTCATACGACACCATTACCAGCTGTAAAGGTCTTCCAGCTTCTGAACTTCAAAACTTAACAAAAATTAGAACATATTTGGGAAGAGAAACATTCTGTCAAAACTTAGGACTGCTGTCAAGATTCTTCTTAAAGGGTAAAACTGCAATATATGGACCAGGATCATTCATGTACTACACACTGACTGAATATGAAAACAACGCTTGGCGTGTAAGAGGATACTTTTCGATAGAAAAAGGAACCAGAAGCAACTCTCTAGCCTGTATTATGGTTCTTCCTCCTTGGCAAGATCGAGGTTTTGGAAGGCTACTAATCCACTTTAGTTACATAATGGGAAGACCACCTGAAAGTGCTCCCGTAGTAGAAAAGACTCCTGAAAGGCCTCTAAGTGACTTGGGTATGCAAGTCTTCTTGTCATATTGGAAGGGTGCTGTTATAGACGCAATGCATGATATGTTAGATGACAACTCACTCACTCACAACACTACTAAAGACATAGAACGTCTTTGTAGAATAACAGTAATAAGTAAGAAGGATATTCTAAAAGTTCTTCATACATCAAATCTTATGGTAAAACCTGGATCTGCTACATCTGAACTACGATGGAGTGAACTACCTGATAGAGTCCAAAGAAGTGAGGTGAGCGTCTTTAAGGGATCCAGCGTATTTGGAAAACGATACAAACCCAAGAACTAAATAAACCAACTCAGGATATAGCAAATCGTGTAGCTCTTTAGCACGACACGATTCATGTAGGTAATCGACCACCTCAATCACAATTTCTAGAAAGAAAAATTCGAACGAATCCCATTTTGTAGTGTAGCTCTTAAGCGCAACACGATATTCTTTGTGAAGCCTGATAGTCTTTTTAGTTGTCGTGAATTTGTTATTTGTAACAGGAGAGTACATATGTAGGTTGTAGTCATTCACTAAAGGGAGTAGTATTCTCAATACTTTTTATTTATTTATATCAGAACTTCTATTATAATGGATGAACAAGACAAGGATAAAGAGCAGGGAGAGAGCCCACCACCAAGTCCTGAAAACGCAGAAGAAGAAGAAGGAGGAAGTGATGTTGTTGAAGACAACGGTGAAGGAATAGAAGTTGCAGCAGAAATAGATAATCAAGACACCAGCACTTGGGAAGGAGAAGGACCAGCAATAACAACCGGACCAGGTGCTTTTACTAACCACAAAGCAGGTGTGAACATAAAGAATCTTCCACAGATGGGTTGTGCTCCAGGAAGGGATGCTTCCTGGCATCTTCGTCAAATTGGATACTCAAAATCCAGGAAAAAGACTTCCTCCGGATCCTCTCTTTATCAATTTATTGGAGCTGACTTAGTGCATTCCAACAATCCGTTGTCTGATATACAAAACCATTTTAAGTTGCCTCCTAAGCCAGAATATGACACCAACGGTCTTCCTCATTCATTTATTCTCACTCTTCAACTGCCATACTGTGAGAAGCCAGGAATGTTTGGACAACGCCAGGATGGTAGAACTGTCAATGCTGTTTTTGTGTACACACTCAAGAAGGAAACTATCGACCTTTCAGTTGCAAACAAGGATGACCCGGCTGTGTCACTGCTGCGTAGACTTACTGAAAATGTGTGTTTTTTTTTTATTTTTTGTTATTTTATCTTTTTTTTATATATTTTTTTATGTTGCTTTATAACCACAATTAATAAAACACGCAGTTGTCTGAAACTCCAATCAAAGCTTCAAAAGATTCATTTCTTGGAAGGACAAAATTATTAGTGAAATCTGATTCAGGAGTCCCATCAGCATTCTCAAAGTTCAACGGTAAGCCGGTATTGATAACTGGGAGTGGTCAGTGGGCTTTAGTGAATGGATCTTTACAAATATATGTAAACATGAGAAGTTGGGCATACCCAGCAAGACTTGCATTATACAGCAATTGGGGTAAGTTAAGTGATTACAAGTTACATGTTGGCATTTGTATCGAAGGAAGGAATGACAGTGAACTAGACGAAAGACTGTTAGGATGTGCTCTCGTTGCGTATCCAACTAAAGTTGAAGACTGTCCAGTAATTGAAGTCTGATCATGATGGTAACATCACTACAGCGACGTGCAGACTTTCGCAGGCATTTCTTAGAATCGTAGCGACCACATGCCTGACAGACCAATGACGGGCGGCATCGCTGATACGTAAATAAAATAGTCAAAACTGCCATACCACATCCTGTTGAGAACAGGTTTACATTACCTTACTCGTCTGATTACTCGGATTCATAAATTGGACTGAATTTGATCTGTCGTTAGATCTTTCGAAATGAGACGTGTGATGGGGGATGTCCTCCTAGCTGCTGTTTCCCTCTTGTCTCTTCCCCTGTTTTCCTTTTTATTTTTTGCACTTTTTCAAAGTTATTGTACGAATAAAAACAAATAATTGGCACCGCACATAAATCTCCTTAGCTTAAGTCTGTTTGCTGTTAGGTTTTTGTGTTGATCTGACAATTATTTTTTTTTCTTCCTTCACTTTTTTGTTTTATTGTAAAAGTTCGCATCCACGAACTCTTCATATCAGGTTTTGGCACAATAGTTCTTCCATCTGAGTTCTCCGCTAATATAGGGTGACACCTCACCCATCTCCGGAAAGAAGAATCTTTTTTTTTTTTTTTTTTTTTTTGTTCCCCTTTTTTTTCTTCCAAAGTATTTTATTCGTGTGAACATGTTGTCCAAATCAATACTGCTGTTATGATGCTCGTAGTCATAATGCTATCTCTTAATGTCTACTAACTTGAGATTAGATTCAGTAAAGAGAAAATTACTGCAGTAGTATCCCTTGTGTGTGTGTGTGTTGTGTGTGTTTTTTTTTCTTTTTTTAAACACCAAGAAGAATGGTAAACTTAGCAACCTCATTACAACTTGGGAATCAGCTTTTTGCGAAAATAAATCAGATGTCTTTTTCTTTTTCCCCATTTTTTTTAAATTTTATTCGATTATTTCTTCTCATCTTCGTGAGTACTGTTGGTGGAGAGAATTGAGTTTCTTTGAATACAGTTACCGCAATGTCACTACTGACGAGTACAGTTCAGTGATTCTACATCCTGAGACTGGTCAGTTGGGTCCTATCTGCATCTCTTTCTTCTTCATGAGGATCTTTGGATGTTCTCGTGAGCTGCATTCTTTTTAAAAAAAAAAAAAAAAAAACCTTCCATCTGCGTAGTTATCTTATCATTTGATTTGTTGAAATTTAGTTTTTTTTTTTTTTTTTTTTTTTTTAATTCTCTTTTTTTTGTTTTGTTGTAAAGAAAAAGCACTTGTCACTGGCGTATCTCTGTTCTTTGGGTTCGCTGGGTCCGTTCCATCTGTTCTTGCTTGAAAGAAAGTGAGCACTGTAGAGAAACTAAAAGGAAAAGGACTAATGAAAAAAAAAAGAATAAAGAAGTAAATGCCATCATTAAAAGAAGAAAAAAAAAAAAAAAAAAAAAACCTGCTGCGTTTACTACTTTCACAGAAAGATGTTTTTTTTTTTTTTTTTTTTGCTAAAACAAACATCTTCGTGAAAAAAAAATAAAAGTAAATATATGACAACAGTACTAAATATAGGAGAGAGAGACAGAGAGAGAGAGAGAAGTAAACAAAAAGTGTACACACGCAAGAATTGCCTTGCCTTGTGGTTTCTTAAAATAAAAAAACAACAATACAAAGAAAACTCTTGGCATCAAACTATACATGTGTGGAACTAATATTAAGTGGTAGCAGTACCACTTTTCAAAAACTAAAGATCTTACGTGTCGATATTAAAATGAAATCAACTGTTACTATTTCTCAAACAGGGTTCACACAACACGTAGCATCTATCGATTTCGAAGACCCACTCAATTTATAATTTCATATTAATAATAATAATTCTCTCAAAAAGGTTGTATTCATGCCTACTGTAAATGCGAGGTGTGGATGTGGATACTTCCACTCTGTGAAGTTGAATGGGACGTCAACGGGAGGACAAGTACGAAGGAGTTCGCGATCTGCTTCACCGATGGGACTCCCACCAGACAATACAATAGTAATGAATCCGGCTAATTTAGGTTCTGGATTCGCTGAAGAACACAGAGTGTCATTAGAGACAGTAGCGGAATTAACGGAACAGTTAGGAATGAGAGAGAAGGAACTCCAAACTGTTATATTTGCCTTAGAACAACACGAACGTGAATCTGTCAATCCTCAAGAACTATCAAACGTCAGAGAGCAATTAGAACTACAACAGCAACTAGCTCGTGATAGACTTTCAGAAATAAAAATGCTTCAAGACGAACTCGATCAGCTACGAGATGAAATGCGTCGATTCGAAGACAGACATTTCATAAATAGCAATGAGACGAATAATACGACTGCGACACTGCAGCGAGAACTTGAAGTTCTTAGACAGGACTTTGAAGAACAAAGAGAAGTAAAAGATGAATTGAAAATGAAATATGAAACTCTCTACAAACAACACCAACCCCTTCAGCTTCAACTTCAACTGCGAGACACTCAGGCGATGAAAGAGAACACGATATTACGAAGACAGGTTGAAGAACTTCAAATCCAACTTTCGGAATTTGATATCCTCCAGACAGACGCACAGAAACTACGCGCCAGCCTTGTCGGAACCTCAGAACGAGAAGAGATACTAAAAACAGAACTCCAGCTTCTGAAAGACGCAACAGCAGAAGCAGAAGCTAAACAACTTGAGCTCTCTGAGGCATTTGATTTAGTTGGCCCAGCGCAACTAGTAATGCAAAGCCAACTCAGTCAAATGGCAGACGCATCAGAAGCAGCACACGAAACACTTGTTGTTAAAGATCAAGAAATTGTTTTATTAAATAAAAAATTAAACGAAGCATTTGAGAGGATTACTCAACTGTCGGGAGGAGCTAACCAACCAAAACTTGAAATTGTATCAAAAAGAGTAGAGAAAGAAGAAATAAGTGATGCGTTGGTTAAAATGGCTGTCGATCTATCTCCATGGATGCAAGATTCACCTGCAAGGGGATCACCAAGTAGGATGTCTCACCAACAACCTGACGTTGAGTCTTTAACAGTAGCTGTAAGTAGATGTCGAAGAACAGCAATAAAACATGAGAGAGAATTAGAATCAACGAAGGAAAGTCTTTTAAACGTCATGTCAGTTCCTCACTCTGACTCAGATCTGTATTCACTTAATGAGTTGATTGAAAAATTAAAGGAACAACAAACTAAATCAAACTCCCTTCAAACATCACTCAGCAAGCTATCTCACAACACAAACACTTCAATTATTATAACTCAACTGAGAGAACTTCTAAATGCCATTCAAATAAAGAGTGGAGATCTGGAGACTACTGAAGGCGATCTCACTGCTGCTTTACAATACATTCAAACGTGTCCATCAGCTTCCGAAATATCCGAATTAAAATTAATAACAATGGGAGCTTCAGAACAACAATTCACAACTGAAGAGGTTCTAAAAAACGTATCCAAATCATTGAAATTAATTAGAATGAAAAGTTCACTTCCAGGTCAAACTATTTCTAATGTTATAGAACAAGTCTTATCTCAGACCATATCAAGAGAGACAGAAGAGTCACTCAGAACAGTTGTTAGATTGCCGCACATTAACTCACTTGATCACGTCGTGAGTTCTGCAGTTTCCGCTCTTAAAGCTTTGAGACAAAAGGATTCGTTTAAGAGATCTGAGAACCACAATATAGAAGAAGCCTGTCATCATCTGTTATCAATGTGTCCTTCTGATTCAGTTTTAAAATCTATTTCTGAAGTGAGTGCGTTACCACACAATGACGTTGATTACAAGCTTTCTGTAATTGTAAGAACGATGGAGGCGATTAGAAATAAAGAAAACAGCTCAAGTGATAAAGACATCGAAGCAATAGCAGAAGACTTGTTATTGAGAGTCGTGTCGCCAGATACTTTATCAGAAGCGAGAGGATTGTTAAAACAGCCGAGGATTTCAGCTGAAAATGCAACAGCATCAGTGACTAGAACACTTAACGACGTCATCACTATTTGTGAATGTGATCCTCACAACGAATCGATAAGAAGACAGTCGTCAGTCTCTCCAACAGGCGCGATTACTAATAAGATAACCGACTCCATATCTCACAGACTAATCTCATCTGATACCCTAAACACATTAAAAAGATTATCATGTCGAGATGTAGAGTCTTCTGAGTTGGTATCTCTTGATTCTTTATGCAGCAGATTAATTCTAATTCTTGAAAATATTTGGTCCAAGTTCGAATCCCTCTCAGGAATCACTGAGACCGATGTTGTCATGGCAGCCAATCATCTGTTCAATAATTGTCTAATTCAAGACCATGTTATTCCTTCCATTCGTAGTAAAGTGGGAGCAGAATCAGAGCGGACGACAGAAGAATGTGTTCAGAAATTAGTTGAAAATTTTATACCAGAAAAATCAATGAAGAAACTGAGAGACATTGCAGAGCTTCCTGTGGATGCATCTTTTGATAAACTTGTTGAAGAAATGTCGAAGATTAAAATGAAGAAGGAAACTGTTAAGAGAATGATGAAAGCAGCTGACACTCCAGAGCACGTTGAGTTCACAAATATGGATTCTCTTGTTGATACAGTTCTGTTAAAGATTCCATCACAGGAAGTCCTCAGTAACTTAAAAAGAAGTATTCCAACTGGTTCTAAGACTACCCCAAATACGATTGATGACTTGATTTCAACAGCTTTATCAAATAATGATATTTCTGTTCTTACAAATGATAGAATGATGTTAGAAGAAGAGTTGACCAGAGCGGAAGGGGAGGTTTCAAAACTACGATCAGAACTTTCTGACGTCTCTCATCTAAAACAACAACTTCTCGTGTCTCCCGTAAAACAAAAAGAAACAGAATTAATTGATCTTCAAAAGCAACTCGAGCAATCAGAGGCTCGTCGCTATCAATCTGACGCAGCTCATAATGCGACGATTGATGATTTGACGAGACAACTGAGAGCTTCAAAGAGAAGTGTCGATCCTGTGAATAGCCAAGATGAGATTGAGTTCCTTGAGAAACGACTTGAAGTATCAGAACAGAAACGATTAACAGCTGAGTCAATAGTCAGAGAAGGTTCCACAAGAAGTAGATCATTAGCAGTTGCTGCTGAGAGATCACTCGAAGAGCTAAAGAGAAAGAGACAAGTAGATGAGGCTAAGTTAGAAACTCTGATGACTGAATTCCGTTCTAGTGGAGCTACTCCTTCACCGAGATCGCCTCCTCAGAGCAGTCCATGTCCTCAAAGTTATAACGAAGATGATGTTCTCGGTACTCCAATCTTACTCGATGAACACACAATTCTCAGCCCAGAAATGAATTCTTTACATTTAAAACTACAGCAAGCTGTTGCCATCGCTGACAGAGATGGAAGCCCAACTGCTGTTGAAAGTGTTAATAAGATCCAACGAGACATTCAGAGGAAAATGCAACTTGAAAGAGCCGTAGAAAGAGGTCACTCTCCAACAGTAGCAGTCAGAATGACTAATTTAGAAGAGTTGTTGAGAGAGAGAGGGGATCAAGTTGAAAGACTGTTGTCAGAAAATAGGGACCTGAAAGAGTCGCTGGCTTCAGCGTCGCATGCGGCAGCAGAAGCAGCAGTTCGAGTTGTTGTTGCAGCACCTGACGAACACGGGAACTTGGAAGTATCAGAACTCAGAGAAGTTATTAGTCAAAAAGACATTATAATCGGTTCTTTACATCAGGAAATCGCTCGAATCGAATCCTCTTTAGCCGAGTACGAAAGGAATGTGATTTCATCAAAACAAGATCTCAGAGATATCGCTGTTGAGAGAGAAGGACTTGAATCTCAAGTTCGACTACTGAAGAAACAATCTCGCAGAGGAGAAGTCGATATTGGAACTGGAAAAGGTCGTTACCCTGACCTTGAGAGAGAAAAAGAATTAAAAAGACAACTCGAACTCAAAGACCAAGAAGTCCAACTCCTACTCGACAGAAGTCCTCGTCGAGAGAATGCTCTCCGACAGCAACTCGAAGAGAAGCAGGCAATTATTGAAGCTTTAACCCATGAGTCTCCTAGAGTTAAGCATACTCGTCTTCAGAAAACTGTTGAAGAACAATCTGATCAAATCGAAGAGATGAAAAATATTATTGAAAGGCTTCGTTATAAAACATCCCCGTCATCCTCACCAAGAGAATCTGTTAACAGTTTGAAAGCAAGGATTCAAGACCAACAACACACAATAACTTCTCTAAAGAGAACTGAATCATCAACTGATTACCTAACAAAACAATTAGACGATCAAGACAGTACAATCAAATCATTAAAACAACGTATTGAAAGTTTACAAAAGAACAACTCCCTTCATAAAGATCTTCAAAAGAGATTTGATGCTCAACAGGGCAGCATCTCTGAATTGAAATCAACGATAGCGACGCTTCGACAGAATAACAAAACTACTTCGAAGAAGGGAGCGGAAGTAAATAAACTGAAATCACAATTAGAAGATCAGACCATTACTATAAAGGGACTTGAAAAAACTTTAAAACAAAAATCACACACTGAAGAAACACTTGCGAAAGCAACTGAAGACCACACTGAAATCCAACAAGAACTCAGACTACTAAAGAGTGAGAATAATGATTTACAACAACAGCTAACTGATTGTGAAAAAACAGTTCAGAGACTAAAAGAGCAACTCAACACAACCAGAGAGACTGACGGTGAGCAGTCAGACATAATTGACAGGCTTGAAACTGATATTGCGAAACTACAAACTCAGCTTCGACAATCTCCTTCTCAATCGACGTATGATAATTTAAAGAGGGAATACTCAGAGCTAAAACAAGAACACAACAATCTCTTAGAAGACGTTGAGCAACTAACTGAGCAGATGGGAGTCTTACAAGCGACGGTCATGAATGACCAAACTGAGAGAGATGGAATAGATCATCGCACCAGAGAGATTGAAGAGTTCTTACGAACAGAAACAGCAAACAAACTTCGATTGAAAAGAGAATACTTAGAAATGCAAGACAAGCTAAATGGAATTATCCAACCTGACTCACCAAATGATGAATACAATAATTGTTTGAGTAGATTATCGAAATTAGAAACTGAATTAGTAACGGCTTTGAAATATCTCCAACTAAGTGACGTGTTTGATGAGCGTCTTATTGATAGGATTATTACAACAATCGAGGAATTGACAAATGAAAACCCAACTCAGATGGATGTTCGCGAAGTAATAAAAAAAGTTTTAAGAGAAGCTATTACCGACCAACACTCTTCTTTTAGTGACGGACAGAACAATGCTGAACTTCGCAGACTGCAGGCATTACTTGATAGTCTAGCAAGTGAGTATGATGAGTTACATCCAAAGTCAGCATTGTCTAATCAAAAACCCATCGTTGACAGAGTTCGTTACCATCTTGATACGCTTTACTCAGATCTCACTGGTGGTCGAAGTCCAGACAGAGCTCGTATTCAGGATATTCTCGCTCAGGAAATCCAAAAACGACGCATGGCTGATGCAAAAGTCCACCAACTCCAACAACAACTCTCTCGAGGAAAAGGTAAACTAAACAGAGAACATCAACTGGAGGAGGAGATTAAATTATTAAAGAATGCAAACGAGGAGCTGCGATTAGACAATAATGACCTCCGTTATAAATTATCCAGCGACATCAGAGATAAACAGGTGTTGGATTATAAACAAAAAGTTCAAGATAACAAAGCAGCTCGTATCAAAAGAGAGAATAAAGTTCTCAGAACTAGAGTTCGACATGTTGAGGATGAGAATGAAGATCTTTCGAGAGTTGTGGGAGAGAATCTTCGAGTTCACAGCAGAGCATCATCGAGACAGGCTTCACCAATGATGTCCCATCAGAGTAGATCTCCGAGGCCGACCCCTCTTTCATCACCACTTCGATCAAGTAGAGTTAGTCCTTACGATATTCACGAGACGTGGACACTTGATGATAATTAAAAACGTTGGTACTGTTTCCTTCCCCCTTCCCAAAGAAAATAAAATCTATTGTAATAAAAATTCGTTTCGTTATTATTTTTTTTTTTTAAAGATTTCATGCTTTTGGTTTGCTTTGTTGTTTAGCCGCCTGACCTCAGTGGCTGTTCTCTGTTTAGTCAAAAGCCAACTGATAGACTTTTTTTCAACAACCAGTAATGTACAGTTCCTTAGTACTTGTTGTGTTATTGTGGTGTTGGTTAATAAAGATATTATTTATAAAACAGCTCAAAGTAGATAATAAAAGGGAATGGCAAACACTTGTTTTGTATTGAAGTGTTTGTTGTGTTAATTATTTACTTTCTGTCAGGTGAATACCGCGAGACGGTGAAGATGTCTGTCCCACGTGAAATTCTAAGCCCATCGCTTGCATCTCCTGCAATGTCGTACGACTCAGTGACGAAGCCACAAACACCAATTATTGGTTCACCAACTCCTAACTTTATTCCTTCACCTTCTCCAATAACGGGACTGGCGTCACCGAGTTACGTTCCTCCTGGAATGTACGCCAGTCCAGTTGGTGATCAACTTGTACTAGACAGTGCTAACAGAGTTCAGATTCTAGCAGGTGCTACTAGTGATGCTACTTATGTTCAAGAGCTTACTGGATCTCGTGTAGCTGCTGCACGTGCTCGAGTATCAGTCACGGAAGCATCTGTATCCAATCTCGCTACTGAAACCCGCCAGAATCAGTACGAGTGTGAGAGGACCAGAGCAATAGCAAATCACGCAAGGCGAGCAGTTGATAATGCTGCACTAGTTGCTGATAGACACAGATATAAATCTCTCGATGCGGAGAAGAAGTTGATAACAGTCGATTCTAAACGACAGTCAGAACTTGGAAAGGTCTTACGTCTTGAGGCTGAAGCAGCTGCTCAGAAGTCAGAGGTTGAGTTCAGTCATCGCTGTCAGGCTGCTACTCAGAATGCATTTCGATCAGCGAGAGACTCCGTATCTCTGTCGAGAGATTCTGTTGGATCTGCTAAGTCATTGATGTCACAAAGTAGAGGAAAGCAGCACCGCGCTGCCTCTCTACTCCGCGAGTCATTCGCCGTCGTCAATGAAGCATCGACCGACCTCACTCGTTTCTCTGCTGACCTCGTATGTTATTCAATTAACTGAGATATGAATATTAATTAATCTCTTCATCATTTACTTTAATCAAACAGGTTCACGCCTCTGCTGCTGAACGCGATGCCGTCTTCCGCAAAGAAAACGCCAAACAAGTAGAAGTATGTTGAGAACCTTTGTTTCGGTTTCTGGTTTACTTTAATTAATCTGTTTTATAAAAATTAAACAACCAACAGAATGCGGCATCAAGATACCTTACGACTGTTGACCCTTTTGTACCAGAATCACCAACAAGAAGAGTAGATGCCGAATACGCACTTCATGACTTGGAAACTGCAAGACTGGCTGATAAAGTAGCTGACGCAAGTATTGCTGAAGCCAGACATCTAACAACTGTAAGTGGTGATCGATTGAAGTACGCTGAGTCAAGACTCGTTGATGCTGATGCCACAGCGAGAATCTCTGACATGCATTTACAACACGCGACTGTTGAAATGGAATCAGGCAGACAGATGCTCGGACAACAACTCGTTGGACTCGAACGCGCCAGAATGATTGAACGTGAGACTCAAATGAGCAATCTCCGCTCTAAAGAACAAGTTGTCCTCAATGCCCAGCAGCTCGCCAGAAAACGTGCGACATTGAAGAGAGCAAAAGATAAACTTCAGGGACTGAATAAGACAGCAGATATTAAAAGGAAAGAAGCATTAAGACAGGCTGCTACTAGTCAGATGGCTGACAGAGTTGTTAACGTCAGAATTGATAAGGAGAAGACAGCTTTGGCGAGAGCTGATCACACGGCGGCTTTGACGAGACAATCGCAGTCAGTTCTGACGGATACTCAAGTGCAGTTATTGCACGCAAAGTCTGAAGCAACGCACCTGACTCAGGCACATGAACTTGCTGCATTGGATGCGGCAGCAAAGAGACGGGAAATGGAACGTGAGATGGGTACCCTCACCGAACTCGAACATCTCTCTCCTCGCAACATCCACGCCGCTGTTGCTGCTGCTGCTTCTCCAGGGAACGCCTACACGCCGCCTCCTATTCAGGAGTACAGTCCTGGCAGACACTACCCTGCTTTTGCTTAGAACTATTCGATCGTCATTCTGAAGTGTGAGATTGGTTGCTTGAGTGAGCTTTGAAAAAAAAAAAAAAAAAAAAGAAAAAAAAATGAGAGAGAGAGTAAAAAAGAAATATTGTTATACCTGTACCTGTTTTTTTTTCCCTCCCTAAAACCCTCTTTTTTGGTCGGAAAAGTTTTTTCTACTTCGGCCAGTCGTATTGGGACTTGTTTGTACTCTTTTATTTAGCAAAAAAAAAACCTTGCTTTTTATTATTTGAATCCCTTCTCCTCCCTGTCCTTTTCATTCTCCTTTTCCTTATTAACTCTCTCTCTCGATGGTTGGTTTGTTTCTAGCTTTGGATGTGCAAACTTCGGTTGCGACTTTTTCGACTTTTTTGAAGTTCCGATGACTGCCCCAGGAAAAGCATTACAAGGGGAAGAAGAAACCAAAAAAAAAAAAAAAAAAAAAGGCGACCCATCTTCACCCTTAGTAGTAAGCCCCCCTTATAATCCCTTTAATCTCTTTTAGTAGGTCGCCTACTGAGACGAAAGAGGGAGATCCGTATAATGTATTTGAGTTCTGTGGGATGATGTAGTTCATGTTTAGAATCCGTTTTTTACTGTTTTTTCTATTTTCATAAAAAAACAGTAAAGTAATCATCATGGCTGGTTTAATGAACTTCGTGTATTGGATTAGTGCAATCTTTATCATTCGCACTATCGACTTCACCAACGAAAACAACGTTTGGATGCTCCGATGCATGTTCGCTTCGGTTCAGAGTTTGGTTTGGCTGATGTTGATATTCTTAGCGATTAGAGTAAGCTTGAAGAACAACCCAATTCAAGTTACAGTCTTCGAGACTTCAATCTTCGCCGCCGCAGTTGATGAACAAAAGAAAACAGTGATGAGTGTGAAACAGTATCACATGAGTCAGTTACAGGCGATGATGTACAAAATAGGTCTCGCGACAGTTATTGTTTGTGGTATTCACTACAAGTGGGAACTAATGCCACCACTTGTAATGCAATGTATTATGAACCCTTCACAGATCTACAGCAGTCCACTCTTTAAGATTCACGTCATGGGAGAATCTGAAGCCGACCACACCATCCCATGGGAGGTTCAGAAACCATTCCCAACTGACATTTCTCAGCAGTTCCAGCCGGAAGCTCGCCACAAAAAGAAGGTTTGTGTTCTTCCCTTTTGTTTTATCCTTACAGATCCTTTCAGTTTATTCATCACATTAAAACAACAACAACATCAACAGAGTAAGGAGAAAGCTCTCTCAATGCTCAGAGAACAGAACCGTAGAGCGATCAAGAGTTCCAACTCAAAGAAGGAGTCGTAAGATGAGAAGATATTAACAAGAAAAGTTATCACATCCACCTGAAGTGTTGTCGAGTTAACTGAAAAAAAAAGTGACAAAGAGAAGTCTTTCGTTCCAACAACTAACGAGAGTGATGTCTATTCGGCTGACGGAGTTCTGAATAATAAAATGACGTCACGAATTACTTAAAAAGAACATCGTGTTCACTTCGTATAATGTCCCAAATAAGGTTTCTCGAAGTGTCCTGCAAACTGTTTTCAATTATTGTAAACTACGTGCATGTTGAGGAATCATTCAATTGGTTTTAATAAAAATAAATGGAGGTCGATTTTTATATTTTATATTTTATTTTTTATCATATTCTTTTTATAGGTATCAACACCACAACTAATATTCTGATCCCATCTCCTGTTGCAATGCATCAAGAGGCTGAAAGGCTACAGTTCGGGGAGGAGCTCGATGATAAATATTTGTTAAGTCGTTCTCAAAGAGTAGTTGTATTCCCTTTTTCATAATGTACGATTATTCTCTTCTTAGGTTTTGGGGGAGGTGCACATAGAGTCACGTGACCCCAAAAAAAAAAAAAAAAATAGACCAAAAAAAAAAAAAAAAAAAAGAGAAGAAATAAAAACAATTCTATAACAAAATGGCACAAACTGATGAGATGGACGTCGAATTAGTTCATATCGGTCCGGAGGAAACACTTCGTCCAGCAGAAACTCCAGCAACGTCTTCAGAGTATCAAGGAAAGCTACTAAAACACAGCGTTGCGAAGAAACATATGAAAGGAGGTGACTTCGCATTAATCGATTGGGTTTATGATATAGAAGCTCACTTTGAGTATCAAAGAAGTAGAAGTTTTGAAAAGAGTGGAGAGACATGTTTGAGGAAATGGATGAAACAGATTTGGATGGCATGCCATGGATGGGTGGCAGTGTTAATAATTGCTGTCTTTACTGGACTGTTAGCTGGAATGATTCACACTTGTGTTGATTTCTTAAGAGATTTAAAACTTGGTGTTTGCTCGGATTACTTTTGGCTTTCAATAAGAAACTGCTGTCCAGGAGAGACAAAAGAATCGTGTTCGGCATGGAAATCATGGGGTGACTATTTCGCAGGAGAAGGAATCAGGGCTTCTACTTCCACTGCGACACTCGATTTCTTCGCTTACACTCTAGTCTCTATTGGATATGCTGGACTCTCTGCTTGGCTTGTGAAGACCTTCGCACCATACGCAGCAGGTTCTGGAATACCAGAAATAAAAACAATCTTATCAGGAGTTCATATAAAGAGATATTTAGGAGGATGGACATTATTAATAAAATGTATTGGTGTCACTCTCTCTGTTGCAGCTGGTCTCTCTTTAGGAATGGAGGGTCCATTTGTTCACGTGGCTTCATGTGTTGGAAGTATTACTTCACAGTTTTTTAAAGGATTTCGATTTCATGAATCCAAAAGAAGAGAATTAATATCAGCGGCTGTGGCTGCTGGTGTTTCAGTTGCTTTTGGAGCTCCGATTGGTGGAGTTTTGTTCAGTCTTGAAGAGGCTTCGTATTATTTTCCTCACAAGACGATGTGGAGATCATTCTTCTGTGCTGTGGTTGCGGCCATAGTTCTAAAGAGGATAAATCCTTCAGGAACTGGTAGGTTAGTTCTGTTTCAGGTTGATTACAATCATCAATGGCATTGGTTTGAATTACTTCCCTTCGCAATAATTGGTATTCTCGGTGGTATTATTGGTGCCGCCTTTAACGCTGTTAACATCCGTTGGTGTAGACTCCGTAAAGCAACTTCGCTGAGGAAGTGGCCGATTGTTGAAGTTTTATGTGTCGTAACCTTCACAGCAATTATTAACTATTTAGCTCCGTTTTTAAGAACTGGTGCTAGTGAGTTCATCTCTCGTCTGTTTCAAGAATGCCGAGCTGACGAAGAGGAGTTAGAATCACCAACAGAGATTCTCTGCTACAACATGTCTCAAAAGACTTCTGCTGGTTTAGTCGTGTCTCGTCTGCTTCTTGCTGCTGCGCTGAAGTTTATATTAACAGTTTTTACTTTCGGAATAAAGGTACCAGCAGGTCTATTCATTCCGTCTCTCTTTATTGGATCTTGTATCGGTCGTATTGTTGGGATTGCTGTTGAGAGTTTGTACGTGTCAAATCAGAGTTCTTACATCTTTTCTGAATGTTTAAACCTGCAAACAAGCTGCGTGATTCCAGGTGTGTACAGTATTGTTGGTGCATCAGCTGTGTTGGGAGGTGTTACTAGAATGACATTATCGTTAGTGGTGATTATATTTGAGTTGACTGGGGGGCTTGAGTATCTAGTACCAGTGATGCTCGCTGTTCTGATAAGTAAATGGGTTGGTGAATTCGTTGGATGTCGAGACAGCATCTACGAAATGCACATCGAACTTAATGAATATCCATTCTTAGATCCAAAACAAGAAGTTAACTTTCACGCTGTCGCAGCTGACTTTATGGTCAGTTCTCAGATTCAAGTTCTCACTGTTGATGGATGGACAGTACGAGATCTAAACACTTTATTAGAGGGATGTGATCACAATGGATTCCCTGTTGTAATGTCTCACAGTGATATGAGAATCGTTGGTTTTATTTCAAGAAGTAATTTAATAAGAGCACTTGATCAAGCCAGTAGACTCCAACACACAACCGGTCCAGTAAACCAAGACACAGAAGTATTATTTTACGAACGAACTGAAGAAGACCGCAATAGTAGTTCAACGTGTTTAGATATTTCGTGGTACTTAGACCCGACACCTATTTGTGTGACACCTGACACGACTGTTAATCGTCTTCTTCATATATTTAAATCTCTTGGGATCAGAACTTGTTTGGTTGCGAAAAATAATAAATTAGTGGGAATAGCAACCCGAAGAGGTATGATTGACATGCTGAAGAAGGCTGGTGATAACGGTCATGGTTTAGTCAGAAGACGAGCCATACCTGATCGAAATGAAAGAGAAGCAGATTTATAATAATTGAGAAAAAAAAAAAAAAAAAGAAAATGCAAAAAAAAAAAAAAAAAAAAAACATCATTTTATTGTTATTCTGTTCGATTGTTTCCTTCATTTCACCTATTAATTTTTTGTTGTAGTTTTTAAAAAAAAAAAAAAAAAAAAAAAAGAGAGAGAAAGCTATGTATCCTGAGATCTCAAACAGAGGACCCTCAAGAAGATAGTCAGCTCTCTTTATTTTTAATAACTTCGTTCTGTTTGTCTACTGGTTTTCTCTTTATTACGAATTACGAATGAATTTCTTATTTTTATTTTTTACGAAATCTTAAAAAAAAAAAAAAAACAAGGAGAACAGATTGTTTTTCTCTTTCTGTTTTTTTTACGATTTATTATAAAAATATACCCAACCTGACACTTCTGGCCGTCAAGGGACTTGTTTTTTTTTTTTTTTTTTATCTTGTTTTTTTTTTGCTGTTATTTTTTGAATAGAAGTGTTCAATACAGCAACGTTATCTGTGATCACTAACCCAATTAATAAAGGGGGGGTTGGAAGTAGGTTATCTCTACTTTACAAAAAAAAAAAAATATCAAGAAACTCCACTTGATTTCACAATGTGAGGCGTTGTATGAAAAACATTTGTTATTTTTGGTCATCTGTCATACGCAAATATTGAAAAAAAAAAAAAAAAAAAAAAAGAGATTTACTATTGACTCTTCGATTCGTTTTGTTTTGAACAAATGTTTTGAATTGAAGAAACAATTACCAGTCATAGCATGGCATGATAATAATAATAATTATTTATTTATTTTATTAGTAATGAAGAGTAACATCGAAATAAAGTAATTTTATTTAAAAAAATTATAATAATATTGTTTTTTATCTTCTTTTTTAAAAACAGCAACATTGATGAAGATGGGGGGGGGAGTTTGAAAAAAAAAAAAAAAAAATTTGTGTCGTCGTTTTGTTTTCTAATACCTATTTTTCCTATTGCACAGTTGTTCTGTTGTTGTTTTTTTCGTTTCCTCCGAAAACGATGCGTCTTTCATTTGAATGTTCGGAATTGTTTGCATCGAAAGACGACGGAGCACTCATTGGAAGAACTCGTAACATGTTCGAAGCGATGTTTAGAGCGATGGATGACGGGATCATGGCTAGTTTTATTGATCAATATATCTCTGAATCCGCAGCGTGGATAAGCAACGGCCTGAGCGTCAACGAAAACGCAGTTGGAAAAGCCGCCATGCTCCGCCACTACAACAGAGTGTACCGCAAAGTTTGGGGAGGAGGAGAATACCCAATTCACTTTCACGCTGGACATTTTTCAAGAACAGGAAGAGATGCTGTGTCTTTAAGTGTAACTGTGTTTCTGATTCAACCGACTGATGTAATGGTTATAAGGAGATCTTTTAATTGTGCTTACGGTAAGGATGGTTTAGTAAGACTTTTTAAAGTTACTCCGGCTGAACCAGAGGGACTACCATTCCGACCACCTTCAATGGTCAGGCCCTGCAGTCATAATAATTGGGACTCAGTTAGAGTAAAGAGGAAGTGGTGTTTGTTGAGATGTAGAAATTGTGGTTCTCAATGGAGACTAGCTACTGGTTCATTCACGAGATGTCATATGTTTACGTCGAAGTCAGGTTGCCATACTAATGAGGATTGTGCTCTTCTTCACATTCATCACAGAAAACAGACTCTCTCTGAGAGGAGATCTCTCATCGATTCTTCTCGTCTTCTTCCTTCTTGTGAGTCACCAACACACTTAATGGAGTACAGTGCTCCAGGTGTATCGAAGCAAGTTACTCACATTAGGAGACGGGCATCAGCACCACCAACCGCTTGGAGAACACCGAGGATAATTCAGAGAAGTAGATCAGTCTGCGGTGTTAGGAATACAATGGAAACGACAACTGTTACTACTCCGCGTTGTTATACCGAATCATAGGGAGGTTTCTTTTTTTTAATTTTTTTTTTTTTGTTGTTTGTTTTTTTTTTATATATATTTTTGTGTTTTTCTTCCTCCAAAAAAAAGAAAATAATTACACTTTTTTATCTCATCTTTACGAATATTATTTTGAGCCGATATTCTCTGATATCTTGCGATCTTATCCGCGGACGGGTGTCACAAGAAGATCGAATAACTTTCTTTGTTGACTGAACTAGTGGAATGAATCATTTTCCAAAAAATATTTACAGAACAGTCGCGCTGGTCAAGTTGTTCATGTCTGAGTTGTGTTCCCCAATTTCAGTTGGTTTTTTTTTTAAATACTCCGTTTTCTTATTTATTTATTTATTTTTTTTTTCTTCACTGAGAAAAATTGTTGTTCCTTTATCAAAAATTACCATCCAACTTTCTACATTTATTGTAGAAGTGGTACTCCACTCGTAGTGAGCTACAAACTAGTAACAGTACGTAATATGATTTTTTTATTTATGAACATAAAACTTAAAATAACTACGTTTCAGTCCTGCAAAATGGAATTATCTTTATGTTTTTTTATGATACAACACAGTTGTAATTTTACAAAATCGAACATACAACTCCCCCATCCAAGTCCTCCCTGTTTTTTAAAAAGAAAAGGTCGGGCCCTGATTAGAAGTGCCTTCTTATTAACGTACTTTGATTACAGGGTAGTTACATTGTTCATTTTTCTCTCTCTCTCCGTTTTTTTAAAAAAGAAATTGCTATCAATAATTTATTATACTCACCTGATTACTCCTAGTCCCGTCGGCTCAACTTAATTAGAAAACCCCTCGAACACAAGTGCTGACCGATTTTAGCTGAAATTTACATTATTCGTTCTTAAACTCAGAATTTTTTCATTATTTTAAGGAAAAAAGGGAATAACCTGTTTTTTAATTTTTTTTTCATTTTTACGTATTAAATATATTATTTTTTTAAAAAATGTAGTGAACTTTTTCATTTTTTCGATATCATTTACCAAGTTTTTCATTTTTTACAGCAATCGCTTCTTTTTGAGCGGTAAAAAAGTGTGTTTATTTTTTATTGTTATCTTCCTTCCTATGAATGAGATAGAGAAGGAATTACTGAACAGACTTTTGTCTTTGCTACTTGTGTTTTTCTGTAAAGAGGTCTCATATTTTGTAGTTATAATCAGTTTGTCGCTTTCTTTTTTTTAAAAAAAAAAAAAAAAACTCGCTTTTCTTTTTTTTTTAATTTTTTTTCTGAGTGACCTTTTTTTTTTTTTTTTAAAATTTTTTTGAACGAAAAAAAAATATATTCCAATGAGTAGCTTCGGATCATTTTTTAAAATGATTTCACAACGACAGAGACTGTACCCGGGTCTGGGAGTAGACCTGTTGGTCTTTACGTCGATCTGAACTGTTTCGAAAGGATCCTCACTATAGCTCATTAACCATAACTCAGAAAATCATGGAAATCAATTTTGGTTATACGAATTATGAGGTATTATTAAATTTAATTGTAAAAAAAAAAAAAAAAAAAAAAAAAACACCCCGACCTCTTCTTCCCCTAGTTTAACTTCATTTATTTAATCGTACTTTTTTTTTTTCTCCAATTTTTTTTTTTCGCTGCTAGTGATCCGTTCTGGTCTAAGCATTGTGGTTATTGATTTGGTATGCCTCGTTGCCTCGTGTCGAAACTAACAAAATAATATCTCTCGGGGTTAAGTTCAATCCACCACCGCAGTAGTTGGGATCCCCGAAGTGAGCATCCATTGTACTCGGTAGGTTGTTGGACCTACTCCGTAGGAGTCCTCAAAACTAAGCAGTTTGAGCAAGTGGAGAACGTCCTGAATTCTTTTCTCTCTCACTACATTTCATTTGTGCAAAACTACTTTCCTACAGCAAGAAGACCTCTCTAACTCCAACCGACTCTTCTTTGTTCTGTTTGATTCGATACATTGTCCTGGCTCTCTCGCTCTCTCTCTATCTCTTTTCTTCCTCTCTCTCTCCCTCTCACTCGATAAGACGTTGACAACTTTTCAGAAGTGTTTTAATTTACTTTTTTGAAAGTTGTGTGATCGATGATAAATACTGTGATGGGTAATAGTTAGGCGCTAAAAAAAGAAATTGACATGAAAATCTTTTTTTTTTTTTTTTTTTTGAAATATTTCCAACACAGAATACCTGAATTTCTGGACTTCAAATCTCGCGCATTTTCCCCGAGAATTGAAGTACTTTTCTTCAGCTGAGGCGCAATTGATAACCTGCTTCCTCGTTTTCTATATTCCAAACAACCTAATTGGCTCTCCATCTTTAGCTGCAGCTCGTTGCACTTCGAAAACAAAAACAAAATTACCTTATACAATACCAGGTCTGAGAATGATAAATAACGAAGTGCCTTGTATCATTCCATTTAGATAGATCTAGTTTTGGGTTGGATGATAAAGGCACTGTGATGTATGTTTTATTTTATCTTCGTCCGCAAAAAATCGGCTCTGGTTGCTGCCACCCTTATTTTTCTCTACACTACTTTCTATAGACGGATATCTTGAAAAGATAGTATTATTTTATCCTTACATTTTTACATTGTCAATATTTCTTCCCCTTTCTCAACATGGCAGTCATGTTTTAGCCAAACCTTAATTAGTTTTTAGCCAGTTTCATGTTTTGCCAGTACCAAAAAAGTTCCCCTTATTCTCAACATTATTTTTTTCACGTTTCTGCGCGTCAACATGTGTGGGTACAGATATGTGATATTTGTACCATTTTTTTGTCATCACGTGTGACGAGGAATGTCTCAGGCAGTGTACTAGTATGGCGTGACGGATGTATTCTCTGTGTTCTTGTGTTGGTATATTGATTAGAAACAATTTCAGAGCAGAAGTCTTATTTCGAATATCTACTCTTGTAGCTGTTGGAATGAATGTGATCTTATTCGCTGACAGATCTGTAAAAACTTGAGTTGTTTTCTACTGGAGCTAATAACACAACGAGAACTTTTAAAGGGGTGATCTTATCACAGCTGCCTGCGGTGATTTCAATCTGCCGAATATATTAACGAACAGTGGCGCTTTAACCGGGCCTCGCTGACATATGACGGAGTCTTATCCCCCACGAGCTCCGTAGAAACTCGAAAACAGTTACGAAGTAAGGTTTTCTAGTCATCGGCAAGTCGTGGGGCAGAATTTCCAATTTTCTTTTTTACTAAAGTTATTCCCAAGTTTTTTTGCCCCTGCAATGGCAATATAAGAGGGCTTACTTACAATTGGCAAACGTATCCCTTTATAACTCTCTCCTGTGTATTTACGTGTTTTAATAAGGAAGAGCCGAAATTGCTTAATGGTGTTTATAGACTAGGATTCACATTCCTTTTGCACCCAATGTACCCTGTGCATTGTTAGTTGTTCTCCTTCCTTTGTTTTTGGGAAAACCGTAGACTTGTGTGTGGTTTGACCTTTTTTTTAGTTTTATGCGTTTTTTTGTCTATTTTCCGGTTGTGTTGGCTTCCAGACTCGGCATGTTAAATTTCAGAAACCAAGTTGCTTTTTTTTTATATTGTCGTTGGTACCAATCTGGCCGAATAGCAATCTCTCTTTATTTATTGTTTTTCTTCTTTAAATTATATCACTCATCCTCCATGTCTACCACCACCATCGTAGTCATGAGAAAAAAAAGGGTTGTTTTTTTTTTTTTTTTTTTTCCTACTTCGATTTTAATGTCTTTTTTTGAGGCGTTCACAAAAAGTCTGATTTGACTTTCACTGGGCGATTTTGTTTAAAAAAGTGATGTGGAACCCTAAGGTATCCTTTCATGATGTTGTGTTGTGCAATAGTCGCAACGACCAGTTCTGAGAATTCGCGGAATACTTTTCGCCTTTGCGAGCAATTCGAATCTGGTTGCGTCCTTGTTAAACCCTCCGAGTGTTCCTCAAAGGAAAAACTTTTCAAAAAAAAAAAAAAAAGAAGGGAAAAAAAAAAAAAAAAAAACAGAACCATAAAATATCTTTTTTATCTTTTCTTTCCTTCATAAAATCTAGCTTTGAAAATACTTGATATTCCTGATGGTTTTCAAGAGCTTTTGATCACTCGTTCCTCCCGCCATCCTCGATGTTAGCTTGAATTTACTTCTTTTTTTGTACCAAGAAACCAAGCATTTTAGAGACCGTACCGTCTCTGTCAACGTCTCCTTTTTCATGATAAATAACCTCGAGACTTTTTGGAGGAAATTCTTAAAATGCATTTGGCCCAATGGTTAATTGGGTAAAACCCCGTTCTTCTTGTCATCGATCTTGCTCAACTTGAATTTAAATAGTTTACAGCTTGGAGAGAAATTTCATATTTATTAACAGGTCACAACATGCTACTAATCAGGAGCGGCCATGCACTACTACACAATAGATCGAGAATGAGCTCTCAATCTGTCAATCCTTTCGTTATCCTGACTTAGGATACTTCACTCTTCACACCCACATTACATTACATTACATTACATTACATTACATTACATTACATTACATTACATTACATTACTATGATTATTTCCGCAGGAGGGGGGGAAGGGAAGGTTCAAAATGCGTATTTCCACATCGATATCGATATTAGCTCTGTCTGTCTTATCATACGGATCCCTTGTTCAGGTTCACGAACCGTCAACCATACCACGAGGTTGGACAAAGATAGACGACAAAGTACCAGCTGGGTTATCATTTCGAGTAAATGTTGGAATTAAAAGAGGAAATATGAAAAGCATAAGGGACATTCTGTCAGTCGTTTCGAACCCTCAGGGAGAAGGATATCTTCAGTACCCGACTTATGATGACATTGGAGAGATGTCGAGACCACTACCAGAACACACGAGAATTGTAAAGAAATGGATTTCACAGTCGGGGATCACATCGAAGACAATCCATCCTCACGGAGACTACTTACACTTTGAAGCATCTGTCTTGCAGCTCGAGAAGATGGCAAACGGAAACTTCAGTACGTACGTCAACTCTGAGAATAGAACAATTTACCGACTGACTAGTGGAGTATATGTTCCTTCTAGTGTAGCAGCTGCTGTTGATATCTTCACAGGATTTCATGGATTTCCTTTATTCTCATCCACTCCAATTATACCAAATGATGCCCCTGCAGGAGACGTGGATCCCAAAGTTTTTAGAGATACTTACGGAGTTACTGAAGTCCCCGCCAGTGGAATGCAGAACATTCAAGCAATCGCTCAGTTTCAAGGACAATATGTTAAGGATAGCGATCTGGCAGAGTTCTGCAGCAAATTTGATGGCGGAGCTTACTGTCAGATAACGAAGTACATTGGAAAGAATGAAGAACAGCCGGGTATCGAATCAATGTTAGACACTGAGTACATTACAAGTTTAGGTGAGCAACAGACTTGGGTGTATTCTTATCCAAATTTCGACTTTTGCTCTGATTTAATAACGTTTGGATCTAACGTGACGGGATCGAGTGTTTACCCTTTCACAATTAGTATTTCTTATGGAAGTCAGAAGATTGATTTCTGTTCCTCAGCAATCATCAGTAGACTGAGTGATGACATTACTAAGATGAGTACAATGGGAATAACTGTTATGTTTGCTTCAGGTGATGATGGAAGTGGAGGTGTCACCAGACAAGGATCGAACGACGGAAAGCTGTCCCCGTCATTCCCTGCTTCAATCCCTCACGCTATTGCAGTTGGTTCTACATTCTGGGTTACCGGAACAACTGGAGAACAACAGGCGACAACTAATTTCGGATCAGGTGGAGGATTCTCTTATGATTATCCAGTCCCTGCTTACCAGCAGAACGCTGTTTCTAATTATTTAAGTAAAGTACAACTTCCTGACCTAAAATTTGCTAACGGAAGGGGATCACCAGATGTTGCTACTTTGGGTGAATCATTTACCGTCCTCGTGAACGGTGTGGCAATTGCTGTTGGTGGGACTTCTGCATCGTCTCCGTCATTTGCTGCGCTGGTTACTCTGCTGAATGAGATCTGTTTGAAGCAATCTAACAAACCTCTCGGCTTTGCGAATCCTTTATTCTATCAGAGTCCTGAAATGTTCTTCGATATTGTGAAAGGTACCAACGCAATTGGAGATAACTCAAGGGCAGGATGGGCTTGTACAGACGGATGGGATGCCGCAACTGGACTGGGAGTACCGAACTTCCAAGGAATGATTGCTGCAGTTCAGCAGGCTTGTCAGGGGAGGTAGTCGATGTACTTCTTATGTTAGTTTGTAATGTGATAAGTGTCCCTTCGTAATCGCTATACACATCCTCTGATTGTTATCAGTCAGATGAGATTGTTGTTTTTAATTATTTGAAATCAAAACTTTTATTTATTATTGCGGGTGAGCTATTGTTTTAATCAATTCTTGAAATCTTTTGCACCGCATCCTGTTGTTCTTCTTCAATGAACTCTCAGAGATTCATGTTGCCGCGTGAAGTGATTTCCCTCTCTAGTTTGCTGATTATTATTTTAAAATGCTCTCAACAATGTGTTGAGATGCAATCGGTGAATAAACCGATCATTCTGTGAGGAGATAATAATTACTATTTAAGATCGCTGTAACGATCTCCATAATAACTTTATCATTCTATCAATGAACAGGTCAGATGGTTCATAGAATACGATTAATGAAAAAGACTTGTTTCATTACTCCAGTAAAAAATAATTTTTTTTAAATCAGGTAGCAGTCCAATGACATGGAAACGAGCCCTCTGGCAACAGAGAGGTTTCGAAGACAATTACGTTGATGAAAGTTTCCTTGAAGGGCTGCGTATGAATATGAAAGTCACGCAGTTTAAAATAAGTGACTTGTTTAGAGAGTCAAGTTGTGTAACACAACAATTGAGTTTAGTAGTAATGTTCGTCATGGGTTTCTTTGAGGCTGTCAGAGATGACTCATCAACTCTGTGGTTGGCTTCAATCTGTTTGTTGGTGTTTGTATTCCTCGCTACAGTTTCTTACTATCTCGAAGAGGAAGAAAAGTTTCGATATTCACTGACAGAGTCTGCGGTGACTGCTGGTGTTCTTCTATTCGTCAGTCCTGTTTTAAAAACTTTAACATACCCTTGGTCTGATGATACTTTGACAGCCTGTTGTTTGTTACTTTTATTTATTCACTTGGCTGCCTGTAACTACAGCGTTCACAGGAGGGACGAGCCGGTTGCAACGAATGCCGCTACTTTTTCGGCAGTGTTATTGTCGTCGAGGCTGCAGAACCAAATGACGAGTTACATAATGATAACTCTTTCTGTTTTGTTATTTGTTATGTCTCCTGAACCTCGTAGAGATCTCAGACGGGCTTATCCTGAAGTGTCTTCCAGCATCACTTGGCTGCTTGTTGGAAGTTCATCTGCTTTTCTCCTTTACGTTAATTTCTATGTTGCTGTTCTGTACGTTGTTGTGGTGGTAGCGATTACGTTTCTCATACCAATATGGTTCTACTTTGAGCATCAAAGTGCAAAAATGCAAATTAACGGTCCCTGGGATGAAGCTAAACCAACAAACTCTGTTGCTGCAGCGGAATGGGCGACTGCTGGTTTACTAAAGTAAGTAAGTGAGACTTTAGAATTAGAAGAAGACAAGTATGACCATCTCATTAATAAGAAAATATTGAAGGAGACGACGACTCGCAGCGGAGTATTATTTCGAGAAGCCTTTCATGTTATTATCATTTCTTTCAGCTAAGCTTAAATGGAAGTCTCGGAGTTGCTGGCTGTTCATGGAGTGGATCCAAACAGAGAATGGAGGTGTCGAAGAAACCATTTAATAGATTCTCAGCTTGCGGTTCCTTCATCCTTTACTTGAATCTAATAATTGAGTAGCCGTTATTGTATCGACTTATCCCCGAAAAGTGGTGTTTAGGTCTTTTGGGTTATTAGATTTCTTCTTATTTTTTTCATTTCAGAAATAAATATTAAAAGTCGAAAGAGAGACCAGGTCAATGAAACAGATCGATCCTTTTGTAAAACAGTTTTCATATCTCTTTGTGAGAATGTAATTAAGTATTCGATCAGACAACACAAGATCAGAACAATGCAGGTTTTTGTGATGTGCCCGGATTTGGGACTCCCCGCGGTGGCAGTGACAGTTGGTGTTAATTCCGTTGTGAGCGACGTCTTGACGGCGGCGGCTGCAGAATGGAATGTCGATCCGGAGGAAGTTGAGCTCTCGTTTGCTGGTGACACCCTTTGCGAAAATGAGCGGCTAGCAGATCGTGGAGTGGGTGCAGACAGCGAGTTGGAAATGGGGAAGAAGCAGTTTCGTATATTTGATAAATCCTGGTTTGTTGATGATATAAAACGGAAGAAGCTGGTTCTTTGGATCAGAGACCACATTACAGAGGATTTATGTCTGGACACCACCACATTCTCAAATGATGGTTGCCTCGATTTCCAAGCTGAGTTGATGCCTTCGGATGCCAGACAGGTTTCTTTCTGCAATTCAAATTTCAATGGCACAGCCATCTCGTCAGTTACCAGTATTGGAAAGTTCTTCATGTCTTCCTATTCACAAATTACTACTATTGACATTTCATGTCTTAGTGCTGTTGCCACAATTGGAGATAATTTCTTGTCTCTCTGTTCGCAAATTGCTACTCTTGACCTTTCAGGTCTTAGTAGTGTTACCAGCATTGGAAGCTTCTTCTTATATCGATGTTCACAACTCACTTCTCTTGACCTTCCAGGTCTTAGTGGGATTGTCACAATTGGGGATTATTTCTTGTCTCGCTGTTCACAAATCACTACTGTTGACCTTTCAGGATTAAATACTATAACAACTGTTGGGGATTTATTCTTGTCTGAGTGTTCACAAATCACTGCTCTCGACTTTTCGGGTGTTAGTAGTGTCACCACTATCGGAAATTCTTTCTTGTCTTCCTGTTCGCGAATCACCGCTCTCAACCTTTCAGGTTTTAGTAGTGTTACCAGCATTGGAGGGTTCTTCTTATCTGAGTGTTTGCAAATCACTTCTCTTGACCTTTCAAGTCTCGGAAGTGTGAATATAATTGGTAGGTTTTTCCTCGGTGACTGCAGAGCTCTTGAATCTGTCCAATTTCCTCGAAATAATATCGCTCTCTTTAAAACATCTGTAGAAGCTGCGACTAATCATAATTAAATAATGGTGTAACACCCACATAGTAAAGTATACATTAGATCATTGTAGATACTTATCATTACATCGTCGAACAGTGTTGTACCAATACAATACGAGAAGTGATTCTCCTAGCGGATGGATACAATCGTTATAATAGTTGTGGTTCTGCTGACACTCTTCTGAAGACGATTATCCAAGCAGGTTTAGTTTTTTCTTTTTTTTAATAAAAATAATTTTATTATTTCTGAAGTTGTCTCAAAGATGTCGAGAGGAGTTGATTTGGGTGTGTTGTGCGGAGACTGCGGTTTTGAAGTTGGAGTATCGAGAGACTGTCTTGCGACGGGTAAACCTCATGGTATTGGTATTGACCTTGCGTGTGGTGACTGTGGTGGATTGACAGAACAATCAGCGGCAAGGTTGAGACATGAAAAACTAAAACACGTCGCAAGGATTCAGGGAGTTCAAAGGGAATTGCATCTTCTAACTTCAAACTCTGAAACAGATCAGCTGTGTGACTCTCAGAATACCATGTGGCCAGTCATTGCGAAATTAGAAAGAGAAAAGATAGCTCTCGTTGCTACTGCACGTAGGATTGGATTTAATGTACCTTCTCATCAAACACCACCAGTTGCATGGACTCGATTCCCAGTTCAGGAGGAAGTCGCTTCTTTACATCAATTTAATGAAGACTTGAAGCGATTAATTGAAGCTCACGGAGGGTCACTTCCTCAAGTTGGTGGATCTCCGTCTTCTCAAAAAGATCTTTCAAGTCTTTCACCAATTTTATAAATTCCCGTCTGCGTGGTTATGAAATTAGTTTACATTTTGTGACTTTTTTGTTGTTATTATTATGCCACTTTTCACCCGTTATTGTTGTGTTCTGTAAGATACGATTGATCTAACCTACTGAGCGAAATTTGAGCAAAAACGTCTTCCTTGATTGTTTGATGTTTAGGTCAGGTTTCGATATCAGCAGCCGATACGAGTTAGCGATCTGTAAAGATTTTATCTTATTTTTTATTCAATTTCTTTACAGTTAACATAATATTATACATCAGTATGTTTGCCCTGATTGTATGAAATCCTTGTTGTTTTCTTCTTATTGTTATGATTATTAGTTTTTAACCCGACAGGTATAAATGTCGGCCTCACCAACTGCTGACGGCAGCTATGTGGCCGCCCAAGACAGCGGCATGCAGGAGCGGAGTGAACCCTGCTGTAATTGGAAGAAAGTAAAAGAGAAATTAATAGCTCATCATTTGTTAGTATTTTTAGCGATTGCGTTCATAGTTGGACTAACTTGGCCTGATCCTGGAGCTGAAATATCGAAAGGGAAAGTTGAAATATGCGGCAAGATGCGAATCATGCCGGGACTTAATGTTATTTTAATTTTCTTTATAAGTGGGATGAGACTGAAGACTGATGACGTACTTCGAGCAATAAAGGAACCGATGCCTTTATTGACAGCAATGTTTCTAATTCTTGTAATCACTCCTTGTATAGGTTTTATTCCAGCTAATGCTGGATTTGATCCAGCTGAGTTTAAAATTGGATTTGCGATATTTTGTTGTGTTCCAACAACGTTAACTTCTGGTGCAGCGTTGATTGCTCAAGGTGCACCGAAATCTACCGTCCTCGCTCTAATGATTACGATGATTACTAACTTGTTGGGAACACTCACTGTCCCGTTTGTTCTAAAATTAGTTCTGTCTGGAACGAACTCAAAACTCGACCCTGGATGTCTTCTTGTGAAGTTATTGATATTAATTCTCGTTCCATCATTCTTTGGTAAGCTGCTCACACAATGTTATAAACCTGCTGGAGAGTTCTCAAAGAAGTATAAAATGCATCTGACTATGTTATCGAATGCTAGTTTAGTTATGGTCGTATGGCAGACCTTATCGAGAAGTAGAGATGACATCGTCGATAGAAGCGCTGCAGAGATATTCGCTTGTGTCGGATTCGGAATTGCACTCCATCTAATCTTCTGGACAGTTGCTCTGCCGGTTTGGTTCGTTCCGTTTGGATTTTCAAATGTTCACCAACGTCGAGCAGTTTGGCTTCTCGCATCTCAAAAAACCCTTCCCGTATCAATGGCAGTCATCTCTGGTTTGGGTGAAGACTCTGGGGAACTAGGATTGATTACACTCCCTTGTATTATTGGTCATTTATCTCAATTAATTATTGATAGTTTCGTAGTTTCATATTGGATTAAAAAAGATAAAGACGCAGGTGTTGAAGAAGACACCAGACCACCTGTTGAGTTGGAACGCCGGCTTGCTGACGAAGATGCAGTACCACCTCCACAAGTAGAACAAATTAGGGACACTGCTCCACTTGTTGTTCCATTTCCAAATGATAGTGAAGAGTTAACTATAACAGGAGACCCTGATGCTTATGCCGAGTAGTAGTTTTTTTAAAGAGCTCTTTTTGCCGTCAACTTTGATACTCTTCGTGAAAAGCCGTTTCTCTAAAGTCATAAGCGAGTTATCACGTGCTTGTTCCGTTAATATCGAAACGGTGAGCGCTGATTTTGTTGTTTTTCTATTTGTTACTAAAATAATAATATTTTGAGAGCATCATCGCACTGTCTGTTTGTGTAAAAGGGTGAGCCCGTCTTTCATCTGATAAAGAGCCAACACTGGCCACACTTCCGTGTTTTTATCAACTCAGTGCGCTCTAAGAGTGTTGTCATTGTTTCTATTTTGTATACAACTTACGTAAAAAAAAGTTTTTTTTTTTGTTTAGGTGTTTCTAAATTGCGTGTCGCGAACCTAACCTAAGTCAGGTCGATACAACGGGAGTGAGACTCGGGTTTCTAAAAGTCCACTTACGCTTCTATCAGTTCTTATGTCGTTAGTGTGAACCTTTGAGCGGATTGTATTTGTTGCTATTTAAGACTTTACTAGTCATTGTAGATAATGAGCTGTTCAAAGTTCATTAGCTTCCTCATTTAGACTTTGTGTGGCTCATCTAATCTGGTTATCAATTGTTACTCACGGCTGAGTTTGGTTATTTGTGATATTTGTTTTTCTAGTTTTATCAGAAAATGTTAAGGAGAGTTCTTATCGCTCAGCGAAGAACATGTTCGAAAGTTGCTGTAGAAGTGAGTGCGAAGGGAAGTGAAGGAATAAAGATAGAAACATCAACAGTAAATCATACATCAGAGAGTGTGGTTGCAAGTTCCGAAAGCAGTAAACCTCCTGAAGAGAAAGAACAGATCCTTTGGCAAGACCACGACACAGCTGCTGACATCAAACGAGGTGAAGCTGTCGAGGGATTTGAAGACGTCGATATAAAACCAGAACACTACGAGCTAGCAGTGAGAGCTTTGTTATACGGAACAGCACTGGCTATTATATTCGTTGGTGGATCTAGTGTCGCGTGTATGAAATATTTTGGATTTAATACCCTGCGAGAGGTAGCTCATCACATCAGAACGTCACCTGATCGTAAACCACAATCAGAGTTCAGTCACACAGTTGATCTATTTCAGCCTTCAACTTGGGGTACAGCATGGGATGCTATATTAGATGATCTTAAGAGAATGGAAGCTATCGAACGCTCTAAGAAAGCTGAGGAAGAAACTTCCCAAAAAGCATCTGTTGCATAGTTCTATAGACATTGTCACTGGTTTCTTGAGTTCATACCCCGTGCTGAGTACATGCTGTTGTGTCGTAGGTTGGTTGATGTGTGCAGAACAACATCATTCAGAGATTACTGTTTTAACAGTTCATTCCTATTTGAGTTACATAGCTGATAGCCTTGATAGGCACACTTTTGAAATTATTTACTTTACGAAATTAATATTATTTTTCTAATCAGTAGACGACATGGCCGACAGCAGTGTCGGAAAGGGTTCTTCTGTCCGACTTCAGAAGCTAAAGAGATTTTCCGAATACAACGGAGAGATTGTTAAAGTAGTACAACACGAGAATGATAAGAAGACACTTTGTAGGGTGAGCAGTGGAGCAGTAATTTCTGTAAACAAATGGCAGTGTCAGCCTGTTGACACTCCAAAGGGATCTTTTAGTGGAGACATGTCAACTTTTAGAGAGACTATTTCTGTAATCGGGTCATCTGAGAACATCGTACTGGAGGACAACAGAAAACTTGCAGTTCAGAGCGGGAGATCTCTTCAATATATTGATGACCTGTCGTGGGTTTTAAAATCTCGTGAAATCATTAAAATAGCCGGCAAGAACAAAGCAATTCGTCACATCGAAGGGAATGCACCGACTATGGCAAAGTTTCGTGCCATGGTGATGGTTGCTGGACTTCCATTTAATTTAACGGAATTACTAATTGGAAGTCATCGATTGGTATTTGATGAGGCAACTCAGAGATTGATGTGTGAAAAACAATTAATTTCTTTTATTAAAATGTCTCATCAACAACGACAACTTCATTTGATGGATGAAAAGGGAGATTTGATAAATACGATTCCTCTTCCTATTGAAGATGTCAACGCTATTTTACTCGATCTCGACTCTCTTTGTAAGAAGGCTGGAGTGTCGCATAATATTGAGTTTGTAGACAGAGTGATTCTCAATGATGCGCAATCAATAATTTTAAAAGGTGATCATTTATACCTTCAGGATGCAAGGAAGCCATCAGAACTCTCACAACTCACGCAGTTCAATGTCGATGATCAAAAGAAGACTGTTGATGGCGGTAATGGCGTCAGATTCGATCTCCCTTTAGTGAACGTACACGATGCTCTAACAGACTTTAATATGCTCTGTTTGACTGTTGGGATTACTCCAAACTTTTCACTGCCTCCCGTACCTCGAGAGACACCTCCAAAAACAAAATCAGAAGCAGAATCTCAAATGTCACAAAGTGAAGGTGCGCAATTAACTAAAAAGGAATCTTCTTCTTCTTCTTCTTCTTCTTCAAATGAACCAAATCGAGAAGAACCTGTTAAGTTAGTTCAAAGAGAGTCTGTCCCATCATCTGTACCTCGTTATGAAGACCGAGAACCTTATTATTACTCTGATCTACATCAAGTACTAGATACTTCAACTGCTGTATCTTCTCGTAGAAGCAGTCTGTCACGTGAGAACAGAAAGTCTCATAAATCAAAAAAGAGTTCTCAGGTGGCAACAGAGCCCCTCAGTCAGAAGTCTCACGATAAAAAGAGCCAACGCAAGAAAAAAGATAACGAGGGTTACTACTACCAGGATAGTGTTGTTCAGTCTTCGGGTGCTTCGGCATTTATTCCCATAGATGAAACTAAGAAAGAAAAAAAGAAAGATAAAAGAACACCAGTAGTTGGCAACACTGCACCACCTTCACTGGGTAAGGCTAATGTGTCACATCAAAGTCTTTACTCTCCGTCTTCATCTGGGATTTCAGTACCTGTTTTGGGAGGTCCTGGTAGAGGTTCGCAGTTTGACAGTAAGACGAGACCAACTACACTGACAGATATTGGGTTTACAGTTAATGAATCTTTAGTAATCACATCTGTGGCTCCAGGTTCTAAAGCAAGTCAGGGAGGAATGCCTCCTGGATTGAAGATCATGTCCGTCGCTGGTAAGAATGTAAACACTCCTGAAGAGTTAACTGAAGCAATTAAATCTCGTAGTGGAGAGAGAGATCTGATGATTTTGGGTGAAGAAGGTTTTGAATACGAAAGAAATGTTAGCAGGCGGACCTCAGCGAGCAGCACAATATCAAAGCAATTTGCTATTCCTTCGAATCCTTCAAAAGTTAAGTCGGTTGGGAGGAAGTCAAAAGGAAGCCGGTCCAGCAGTTCGGATTCATCAGAAAAAATTAAAACAAAATATTCATCAGATCTTTATGGACGTCTGAGCCCTCCACCACCTGACACAATTTCTTCAGCTTTCGGAAAACATCATCCGACACCCGTCTCGAGTGTGGTTGGAGGGAGAAAAGAGAGTTCGTCATCTGAATCATCAGAAAGTGGAACCTACACACCTCCTTTTATAAGTACGAGTAATGTTCCTCCGAGTGTAATCACAAGCTTAATTAGTTCAAAGAAGAGCAGCAAGAAAGCACCTGCCCTTCCCACAGAACCTACTTCTATGAAAACAACACCTCATCCTTCTGTTATGACATCACACGCGAGTCGTTCTTCAGCAGTCGTACGGAAGGCGGATCCGAGTTCTCCTTCTTCTTCAGTTTCCAGTTCTGATTTCAAACAGAAATCAACACTTAAGAAGAAACGAATCCCTTCCTCGACTACTGCGAGATCTCATAAAGAACCAAATAGAAATGGTTACGAAGGACTGCCGTCTCATAATGTAACTCCGCTCTGCTCTTCAATTGATGTTCGAAGTGTTAATAAAAAGAGTTCATCAAATAGTAGTTCTGATAATTCAAAGTCAGAAATGAAGAACGTTAAGAATACTTCGTATTCAACACGTCTTTATAGATCTGGTACACCAGCAGCAGTTGGAGGTTCTGATGTCAAAAGTACTTCGACAATTAAAAAAGACGACAAGAAAAGAAAGAAGAAGAATCTTGGAATCACTGTTGATAACAACATGATCGTTACTTTTATAGAATCTGGTTCTCTAGCAGAAGAGGCTGGAGTACAAACAGGTTGGTTAGTTGTCTTAGTCGGAGGGATTGAAGTCTCATCAGAGGAGGATATTAAAAACGCATTTAATAAATGGTATGAAACTTCACGAAAGAATCTCGAGATACAATGTTGCAGACCAGAAGACAGCGTCAGCAGCAGCAGTTCTTCCTCTTCTTCTTCTTCTTCGTCTTCTTCTTCAGAAGAAGTTGTTAGGAAACCAAAAAAAACTGAAAAGAAACCATTCGGTATCACAGTAGACTCGAATATGATAATTACACAAATATCTCAGAATTCACGAGCTGAAAAGTCCGGACTTCACCCAGGACTACAAGTGATATCCGTGAGAGATGTTGTTGTTGGTACGCCTGATGAATTACATGCTGCCCTCTCGTTAAGGACATCTGAGCCATTGAATGTGAATGTTCGTCAGATTCAGAAAAATAGGAAATCTCTGTCGACAACAACTTCTCGCGAAACGCAACTTGAACAACAACTGCAAGCTGCTCGCGACGAGGCCCGTCACTGGAAGTCACTCGCCACTAACAACAGCGGAGTGGAAGTTCATTCAAATGATTTCATTATTTCTGTAAAATATAACTCCCTTCCGACTGCAACCTTTCGATTTGATTCCTCTGCGATAATAAATAACTCCGTCCTGCTTCATGAATTGACTACTAGACTCCCACCTTCAGTGTTCCCGAACAGTAGTTCTCCTGCCCCTGTGTTGGTACTTTCAAGTACCGAAAAGGATTGTAAAGTAGTTGGTATCTACATCATTACTAGTGAGGTTTGGAATAATGCACCAGTGTGGGAGTGTCCGGCTCCATCATCTTCTGACCAGGCGTACTTGTTTTTAAATGACAGCAAGAAATGGGTCATTTCCACAAAAAGAGAACACATGGAACGAAGCACTGGTTGGGTTAAATCACGTCGACCTCAAGACGGTGATCACATGATGCCGAGTGATGTGTCTTCTTGGGTATCGAATGATGGAATCTCTTGGAAGGTTGACTCCTCTCTGAGATGTTTTATACTTCCACTTATTTATATCTTTAGCAATTCAAAGAATGACTGGGTAGCTCTAACGACTCCTGAACAGTTAACAAACGGTTCACGTTTACTTGTTGGGAATCCTCAACTTAATAATTTCCAATCAAATAGTCAACTAGTTAGTATGCCTTCTTCGGATGCTTTACCGAGACGTGCTGGTCCTGCTCCATTTGTGTCTCCACCGCCTCCTTCTGTGTCAGCAGTTGGGGTTCCGCGTGCAACAAGATCATCGGCCGTCAATGATTTCGGTACTCCGATAGTAGCAATTCATCCTCCTGATATTCGTCCTCCAGATGTCCCTGAGTGGCCATCAGATTCATTAAACTCGAGAGGTATTCAGAATAGAGTTATTAGTCCTCCCAGACCTCGACCTACTGCAATATCTTCATAGAGTCTTTTGTATTAAATTATCTCCTTAACTTGTGATCATTTTTATTGTTACCGAACGTATCGATCGTTAGCTCGCTAACTTTTCGAAAATCTATTTTATTTGTATTTCATTTTTTCTATATTTTTATATTTTGAGGACTCAGCTAACGCATGTCCTGAGTGTTTTCATGTAGTGTCATTTTGCGGATGAAGATCGCTTTGAGATGCATTTGACATTATATTACTTGCTCTTCGTTTTTTTTTTTTTTTTTGGTTTACAGCGGACGGGGAATTCCTGATAGCTGTCTGATTTGTAGTGATAGAATCCTAGATAGAAAAACTAATATTATATTCGAACTTAACGAGAATCTCTGTCTTGTATCCCTTCCCTCTCATCCCCTGCTGTTGTCGAGTTCGATGATATCTTTTGGAATAAAAAATATTTTACTAATAAATTATAAAAAAACGGTACTTTTCGATGCTTTGATTACACATATCACAACAGCATCTCCACACACATGTATTATGTCCAACCTCCAACCCGGTACCAGTGTTAGACTTGTTGGGTTGCAAGCCCTCGCTAGGTTTAATGGAAAGGTTGGAAGGATTACAGAGATCTGTGGAGATGGAAAAGTAAAAGTTGAATTGTCAGAAGGAGGACTAGTGAAGGTAAATAAACGAAATTGTGATGAAGAAGATGACGCAACGAGTCTGACATTGTCACCGAGTTTGTTTAATTCAGTATCACCGAAATCTAGGACAGCGTACAGCAGTAGAGGGAGGTCGAACTCCCCGCAGTCGGTTGTATTTGATTCTTTAAAACCTCCTTCAATGCCACCACCACTCCCATCAAATGATGACTTCAAGGACTTCAGTCGAATACTCGGTGACTTTACTTCAAGAGAGAAAGCTTACTCTGAACAACTTAATACAATAACTGAGCAAAGTGATCAACGCTTCCGAGACGCGCAAGCTGCAGCTCAACGAGAACTCGATTCGTTGCGAAGTGAAAACTCCGAACTTATTTTACAAATCGAAAAACTTAATTCGCGCATTCGAAAATACGAATCGGACTCAGCGATCCAATCAAAAGCAGACCTTCAGCAGCAAGTAGAAGAACAGCTTAGTAAGAAAAGGGAACAAATAATTCAAAAAGAACGAGAGCGGTGCGAGGAGGAATTCGATCACAAACTCAAGATTGCTGTTCAAAACGAACGCATGAAACTTGAGGCGCTAAAACGTGATGAGTGGACGGGTTTGCAGGAAAGTTTTGACAGGCAGCTAAAGACGCTCGAGGAATCTCTCAAAAGGAGGATGAACGATGAACGGAATTCTCTTCTCGAACAACACAAAACTGAAGCTCGTCAACTGAGACAGCAACACGAGGAGGAGTCCCACAGCAAGATGGACAGTTTGAGACTACAATTCGAAGACCTACTCCGCAAGAAAACAGAAAACCTTGACACCCGGCAAGTTAAACTTCAACAGCAACACGCTCAGGAACTTCAGCAAGCACACGACAAGTTTCAAAGTGAGAAGCACGGCTTATCAGAAAAAACTGCAATGAGAGAGAACGACATGCGACTGGAAATCCAACAGGAAGCTTCCCAGTTAGTAAAAAGAATTGCAGACATGGAAAAGCAGCTCGGCCTCCAACAGGCTGAGTTTGACGAAGCAGAAGCCAACTGGAAATACCGAATGAAGGAAATTAAAACCATGCACTCACAAGAACTCAACAAACAATCTTTATGTAATGACATGCTGCAGAAGGACCTCACTGAGTCGAGAAGTGAAAATGCGTCATTGCGAATTAGAATCCAGAGTCTTGAAACAGAAAGAAGTACCCCCCCGACGTCATCATCACAACAACCAACTCTGAACAAGATGAAAAACATCGATCACTTCGCTTCAGTAAGACAAGACTTGGAGCTCTCATTTACTGATGAGTACAAACGCAAAACACGAGAACTGGAAGCCTCACACTCGACGTCGGTAGCTGCGCTTCGTAACGAGTGCAGCGTCAAGTTGTCAGCTGCAAACGGACAAGTGGATTCGCTGCAATCGGAAATTCAAAAACTGCGTCACAACTTAAATGTCGTTCGCGGCTCACCTGCAGCAAGTCGCGTCCCCAAATCGAGTGGTATTGTATCGCTGTTGGGAACTTCTCCTCCCAGATCTCCTAAAATGAGACCACAGCTTGCAATACCTCCTCCCACTCCTCCATCAGCTGTTAAGTCTCAGTCAGCTGTTGTGGTGTTTTCTTCATTTAATTTTAAGGGTCAGTCTCACACACTACCTGAAGGCGGATATAATATTTCGGATTTTTCAATCGGTAAAATCGCGTCTTTAAAAATATCACCCGGCGGAATGGTCGTATTACACGAACATGAGAATGGTGAGGGAGCTGTTCGTAAGTTGGGCGCCGATTGCGCACTTGTTTCTGACTTCAATGAAAAAGGTTCCTCAATTACTGTAATGTTTGAATAACTATTCTTAACGACTAGTGAGGCTAAACTACATATTACGGGTGATGATCTTTTCCCTGATGAGCATGAGGCAATAAGTAGGATACTGATTTTATTATCTGATCTCCAACAGCTGAGTTGCAATTAATCTGCTTTCGGGTTATCGTTCTGTTGAGTGCTTACTTGATATTTGTTTTGTTGTATTTTAGATTTTATCGCTTAGAAAGATCCTTCAGGGATCTGAATCTCTTGTACTTACTTCTGTTGTATAATTACATTTGGTGTGTATTACGTAGTGAAGACATTAGTCACAACAGTTAGCTATTCTTTCTAACAGGATACGATGTCGCTCTAGCTGGTGACCTGTTGGTTAGTAAAACAAAATCACATTCTCTGCAGTTTTTCTCGAATGAAACTTCCCTTCAAGGGACATGGCTACCGATGCTTTACGTGACATCACAGCCGGTGCTGTTGGAGGTGCAGCTGGAATCATTGTAGGAAATCCTTTTGATGTGGTGAAGACACGAGCGCAGATGTCAGGAACTCCCCCACTTCAGGAAATGCTTTCCGTTTTACGAGGAGAAGGCTTCAAAGGGTTTTGGAAAGGAGTCACCCCTCCAGTTCTCGGAGCAGCAGTTTATCAAGGAACGGTATTCATGTCTTATAAAGTTGCTGGGAGAGCTATGGAATCTAATCCAGCTTTCAAAGATCAGAGCACTCGAGTTAAGAATGCGTTGGCTGGATCATTCGCAGGAGCAGTGTGCTCACTCGTAGTGACGCCTATTGACGCCGTGAAGATCTCTTTACAACTTCAGAGAAAGACGAAACCCTCGTGGGAATTATTGAAAAAGATAAAACCTTATTGTGGATTAACGGCAACATTGATCAGAGATGTGCCGTCAACTGTTGTTTACTTTGAAGCTAATGAGATATCTCGTGAAGCTGGTTACTCCGTCTTTACTTCGGGTGCAGTTGCTGGTGCCATGTCCTGGTTGTCTTGTGCACCGTTCGACACCATTAAAACTCGTGTTCAGGGACAGAATTGTTCATTCTTTCACGCCACGAGAGATATTTATTTCATCTTTGGTATGCGTGGGTTCTTTCGTGGAGTTGTTCCACTTGTTAGCAGATCAATACCAGTAAATGGAGTTACTTTTTGGGTTTATCATCACCTCCTTGAATTGATGGAAAGTTAGAAGTCAATTAGTTGACGTGATGTATTTACTCAAAACAATCGTAACGGCGATTAGATTAATGTATTTTGTGTTTGAATTCTCTAATCATCTTTATTGTAATCAGTTCAGCAAAAAAGATGCTTTCGTTATCGGGACTGCAATTCTCTCTACAGCAGGGTGACCCCGGAGGATGCATAAATACAATAAGCAGCTCTACTATTGCGAAGAAAACAACAACTTATTTAAATATGTTGGAAGCAGCAGCAAAGCGAACCAAAGTAGTTGGATGCTTTGTCAGCAAGACGAAAATGTCAGTGGTCTTTGAGGATAGGACTTGCGCTCAGCTGCGGTACAGCGGACAGAGCTTTACAGATTGTATTGTTTATTCAAATAAAGCATTAGGAAGTGGAAAGAGTACTTTAACAACGGTACTTTATGATAATTCTAACACTGTTTACAGTTTAGCAACTGATGGTATCCTTAGAAGAAGTGTGCTTGACTTTGCGAATACAAATCGTTCGACGCTACAGTCAGCTATAAAGCTACCTGAACAGATTACCTCTTCTCAAGGTCACGGAATCTTATCATCGGAGAGCAGTATAATTGTTCTGGGTACCAACCCTCCGGCTATTTGCTTCCTCAGAGCACCAGAACAGCAACCAAGTCAAAAAGCATCGGACAAATCGAGTGATAGAAGCAGTGTAGTAAGTGTACAAAGAGAATTAATCCTATCAAAGATTGTTGAAGAAATACCTCACGTGATTGGTAAGATTCACGCGTGGTCTTGGGTTGGACAGGACACTATGCAGATCCGAGTCCTCGCTGATGCCTCGCTAGCAGCTCAGGGAGCAGCAGTAACGATGTTAACAATTTCTACTCGCGATGGGTCATTAGAAGAGAAACATACTTTTCAAGCCCCGTCAGCTGTCACAGTGTGTGGTGCTAATCGAATGGGAGATGTTTGGTGTTTCTCAACAGAAAGTAATCATTTAGTCGCAAAGAGTTCCTACAGTAGGACTCCCACAATTAGACAACCAGCATCAATGCAAACCCACTTGGGAGCTCCCAGCTGTGTCAAAGTAACCCAGACTCTGATATTCGTGGGGCTGTGTAGTAGTTACACACTTATGTTTGATTATGGACTGAATCCTATAACTGTGATATCAGGTCTTCATAGCATTAGTACTTTTGGTGTTAATTTAACAGTTCCAAGTGTGGCGCTAATTCAAAATTTAGATTCGAGTGTGAAATCACCATTTGACACTTCAGAAACTATCGCAGTATTTGGTACGGTTGGACCTGTGTTAGTTTTATCATTAGAGGGAGCACTCACTCATCAAAGTATCTTTGCTCAAATAGCTGTTCAAGAACATAAACTGCAATACCTTCGAGCGATTGGAAATTCAACGATTCTGAAATCACTAGTCGGTCAATCACTGTGTGACTCCTACTCGCAGGATAACTACTCATTCCCTTTAAAGTTACTCGATGTTATACCTGTTGGGTATGAGGGAGGGTATTCCCCTATGTTCAAACCTCTGTTTGTTAACTTAATTGATAAAAGAAGTTACTTGCAGGCATACAAACTGGCAGGTCATTTTAACGAGACAGGTTGGTTTGATATTTTACATCGAGTGCTGAGAGAAACACATTCGGAACTGTCTTCACTTTGTTTATTAAAAGGTTCTTCGACAATGAGAGAAGACGTTTTGACTTCAGCAGTCATCATGAAATCAACACCTCGAGATGAGTACTCTGAACGAGCAATGAGTGACCTACTCGAACTTTGTGAATCCCCGTCACCACCTCAGCTTGACCTTCCAACAATTACAATCTTATCGCGTCTCGTTGCTCTTTATAAGTCTCCAACGGAGTCAATTAATTTGTTGAATAAATTTGTCCAGCAGGCGGCTAACGAGGGTCGTGATGACGAAGCTGCGGAATTGAAGGCAATCGTTGAGAAGAATAGTGAACTCTTACCAATGTTTACTGTTTGATGTGTTTCTGAACGAATGGTGTTTTTGCAAACTTACGATTCACATGATCACTGCAATCTTTTGTCATGTCCACCAACTGTGGACTACCAGTTATCTTTTTTTTTTTGTCATAACTCAGTTCACTGACTAGTGCGTTTCTGCACCCTCAGTAAGTTTTGTTACTTTTCAGCAGTTAGATTCCTTACCTCACTTTTTAGATTATTAAGAGCTCCGATTGTGTAATAATTAAATTTGAATAATTAGTTCCCCAACTTCAGCTTTTATTTTCAAGACAGGTTCTTATATAAACAATTGAGTCTACCTGAAGATATTAATTTGTAGTATTCTTATGAATGGTTAACTTCAACACTCTTAACTCAGGCAGACAGTAAACATGGATAGCGAGTGGCTTATTGAAGTTATCTCGAGGCTTGTTGTGTCAGGTGTTTGTTCCTATGCAGCTGCAGGATTAATGATGACATTAGGTCTACCAGGTAGAGATATTGTGTGGGATCGGTTGTACAATTTTGTTGAGAATTGGAAGAAGCTGCCTGGGAGGAGTTTTATGGAAGTCTTCAACTGGTACGTGTTCCAACACGTGATGGCAATGCATTACGGGTTTTTGGTATCGTGCGTGTTTGCTGTCAGTACTTGCGGACTGGCCTGTATCATTTGCACTGTGCTCCAGCCGATTCTGACGAAGCTTTTACAAAAATTAACACCTAGCAAGATCCACCTGCAGGTACCGAAGAGTCTAAAGCCAAGACCAGGTTCGGCAGCACTTATCGTTGTATGGCCGCTTGTATACTTCGAGTACAAGTTATTCCTTCGTGGTGGACAGGCTGCTGCTACAGTTGCGTTCTGCGGGATCACCTTCTTGTTGATAGGTGACACTCTTATGAAGTTCGATTCTTTCAAGAAAGTGGGTTCTCTTCTTCTTGACAGAGCCTTTAACCTCATCAGTAATTGGAAAACTCACCCAGTTCGTTCTGCTACTGAACTTGTTACCTGGGTTGGTGCTATTGTGTTTGCGCTGAGTCAGGACTACGAGACGTTAACTTGTATTAACCTCGCAACCTTTTCTGCAGTTTCTATTATTTTGTGTAATCATATTGTAATAGATTTCAATAAACACCAAAAGTCTGTACCCATCGAAGGTGTTGGTTCAGTTGTAAAGGATCCCCGAAACCGAATCATGAGAACGACCGTACTTGGGGACCCAAAAATAGGAGTCGACGGAAAATGGTACGACGTCTCTAAATTTGTAGAACACCACCCTGGTGGTGACGTACTTAAGGAATTCTATGAGAAGGATGCGACGCTACAATTTTACGCATTTCACGACCCCAAAATAATTAAAAGATACTCACCATCAGGTACGTATGAACATATTATTTCCGATCCTTTAGAACGTGATTTTATTTCTCTTGTGAAGGAATTCCGCGCCAACGGTTTCTTCGATCCTCCTGTCATGTGGTACGCTTGTAAAGTGGCCTTTAATATCGCCCTCATTTTAACTTCGTACGTTGCTCTCAGATTTGGTACTTCATTCTTTACAAGTATCGTACTGTCAGGAATAGCTTTGGGTCTGTTCTGGCAGCAGTCTGGTTTCTTAGCTCACGACTTCATGCACACGTCTGTTTTTGGTGTTCGCAAAACGGATCACCGACACGGATGGTTTTGGGGTAATGTTTGTTTAGGTCTCTCAGGGATATGGTGGAAGGAGGAACACTATGAGCATCACATCTTTACTAACACTGTAATCCCAGGTGTGGCTTCCAGTGATCCTCAGCAGCATGAGATGGGTGCATTTGTTCAAGATGAGATGTTGAGAGAATTCCTCCCTCATTGGTTGTGTCGGCACATTGTGTCAGTACAGAAGTACACTTTCCTTCCAATTATGTTCTTTGTTGGCCGGATTGGAATTTGCGTTGCCAGTTACACGATGCAGCATGGCTGGCATGAGTGGCTCGGCGTGTTCTTTCACTGGGTTGGTATTTACTTCCTTTTTGACGTTCCTAATTTATCACTTTCTGCAGCGTTTGCAGTTTGGTACATCGCATCCATCGTGCAGGGATTGTTAGCTCTACAACTCTGTCTTTCTCATTATGACAAACCGTTTGCTTCGAAGGAAGATATTAAAGACCAATGGATGAGGCGCCAAACACTTTCCATAAAAGATATTTCAAACCCAACGTGGTTGGATTGGATTCATGGTGGGCTAAACCTTCATATTGCTCATCACGTGATGCCTCGTCTTCCACGTGCAAAGTTCAGACAGGCGACAGCTCTTATCTATAAAACTCTTTTGAAGAATGGCATTACTCCAGAAGCACAAAACTTTTTCCCTGCTACCTCTTCAATCCTCCAACACCTGGGAAGAGAAGCGAAGCATTACCAGCAGTGAAGTGGTTGAGAAGTTTTAATGTACTATTGCAATGCGCGTGGCTTCCTTATAATTCTTTCTAACATCCTGCCACTGATGTCAATTATTTTTACGCAGAACTTGCAACGCTTTCGACTTGCAGTAATGGGCTTCTGCTATCTCATATGCATAAAGATGAACAACCCGTCTAGCAATTGATGGTGTTGAGATTGAAAATACACTTTTGGGGAATCGTTCTTAAAACGACTAAAAAGATGTACGATCATCAATCAGGACAGCTTAGCGTATCCGTTTGGGTTCCTTACTAAGAATCCAACTAACTTAACTTTGTGACTTAATCTATCTTCTTCCTATCTTTATGTTTTATTTCCAATAGTGTTTTGTATAGACCTCTGCTCAGCTAGCCCCTGAAGAACGTAAGCACATTTCACTCAAAGAGTTGAATGAGGTTACTAATTATTGTAGTTATGACTGTCCTTATGTGGGGGGATTACATCCCCGAGAAAGAAGAATTGTGGAGATCGCCGTTGGTTGCTCCCCTTCCTATTGAACAATTGTTGGACAACATGAAAAAAAAAAAAAAAAAAAAAAAAAAAGACTTCTTCTTAGCAAGTTTTAGTGGGGTTGCGTTGTTTCTTTCTGGTGTGGAATAACCAGAATAGTACTTCTTTTACAACAATCATTTTCAATTTCCCCTATCACAATCTCATTCAGGCGGTTTACCTGAGTTCTTCTTTCAGCTTTCCTTGAGCCGTGTCAACGGCACTGATGACATTTGATTGGCTTTTTTATGTTTCAAAAGTTTTATTTGTATCCTTGTTATGGGAACTTTTTATTAAGACGTTCTTTTTTTTTTTTTTTTTAAATATTTTTTCTTCTTTTTTTAAACGATCAAATGGGATTATTCGTTTTTGCCTCAATTTTTTTTTTCATTCTGTTTGTTGCTGTTAGTTATTCCGAGAAATCGATAAACGTTAAAAAAAAAAAAACAACAAAAAGGAGAAAAAAGCAATACAATTTTTTTTTCTTCTTTTTTTTTTTTTGGTTATTATCATTCTCGGCAAAAGAATATGAATATTGTAGTGCATTGTCACTATTCTCGCATTGGTGAGGGAAAGCCAACCTGAGTGTAAGCTATCACCTGTTTCTCGAGATCCTTGACATGGTGGTACCCAAGTGTCCCTTCAAAAGTTTGTGACAATTTAGAATAATAGTTATCCTTCCTATTCGGCTTTCTTCCTGCATTACCTTCCCGTTCCTGAAAATGGACTTGTCGATGCATCAATCGCTTAATAAGGAGAAGGGTTTCTGCTCCTCAGTCAAACATCAAAAAATATCATTTTATTATCACTTGAGTAGTATTCAGATAACTAATTGTTCTCACACAGGTACTCACACAGGTACTCACACAGGTACTCACACAGGTACTCACACAGGTACTCACACAGGTACTCACACAGGTACTCACACAGGTACTCACACAGGTACTCACACAGGTACTCACACAGGTACTCACACAGGTACTCACACAGGTACTCACACAGGTACTCACACAGGTACTCACACAGGTACTCACACAGGTACTCACACAGGTACTCACACAGGTACTCACACAGGTACTCACACAGGTACTCACACAGGTACACCTGAAATAGTTGTGTCTTTGTTCATTCGAAGAGAGAGGAAAGCTATTAACTTCACTATTTTACACAACAGGATTTACTCCCGTTTACACACGCCCGGTAATGGTCGCTGAGTGTAAGTCTCTCAAGAGGAGTAGCAGCGCCCCCTCCTTGACGCAGGGAGTCAGTTGGGAGATCGACTCTGATGAGCTCTTCAGGGAAAGTCCTGAGTATGCCAAATGGTATTACAGCCAGCAACCAAGGGATCCGAGATTACTGCCGCCACCCGTTAATTGCGACACGTACATGCACATCATAAAGGCGAAGAGTAGCATGCATGCGAAAGCAGCCGAAACGGAAGTAGAAATGAGAAACAAAGTAGCAGCATTGAAACCTGAAGGATGCTTACCAGCGCTTGTTGATGATAGGGAAAGTACTTGTAGCAGCAGCCATGGGGGTAGGACATCACCAGAGCATTGCAGAGCCGGGTTGAATAGCAAGGCAACTCCCTTTGTCCCGCAAGCATTCGTAATGCAGCAGAGGCAGCATCATGAACAACACCAACAGGAACAGTCTCGCCAACCGACTACTCCAATTCTAGTGGCAAGCAGAGAACCGCTGCACCAGTCTGACTATCACACGGCTCATACGGCATCTGCGCAGTCTACTCCAATGCAGAGCCCAATTTCGCCGGCTTCATTTGCGTACCCACACCCTCCGTTGTCTAATGGGAGTGTTCCCGTTCATCCACAAACGAATTCTCTCCCACAAACAGCTTATACGCCTATTTTGAGTTACGCAACCAGTCCAATGAGTCCGGTGATCGACATGAGTGGAAGCTTAAACGGAATGGCAAATTGCCACAGTCACGCGATGCCATATTTAAGATTAGACAGTTCTTGCAACAGTACCCCGAGTACCCCTGGATCGTACGTTGATACGCAGAGACAGTCGAAGAAGCAGACTCGAAGATCGCGTATTATGGAGGAGTACAGGGCAACGTCGAGTACTGCCAATTGGGAATTGTCTCAACTGGTGTCGTATGTCGTGGAGTTTACGATGGATCAAGAAGGTTCCAGACTAATCCAACGAAAGCTGGAGAACAGTTCACCCGAAGACCTAAATCTCGTGTACACTGAAGTTCTTCCACACGCCATCCAGTTAATGCAAGATGTGTTTGGAAACTACGTCATTCAAAAACTTTTAGACTACGGAACACCAGCAATGAGATTAGGATTAATAAACTGTATCAAAGGCAATACTGTAATGCTAACGTTGCAAACGTACGGATGCAGAATAGTTCAAAAAGCACTCGAAGTAATGTCTGACGAAGAGCGACTAGAAGTTGTTGGCGAGCTTGACGGGCATGTCTCCCGGTGTGTGCAGGATCAGAATGGAAATCACGTAATTCAGAAATGCATTGAAGTGATGTTCAGTAAGGTTGACTTTGTAGTGGAGTCCTTCATTGGAAGAGTCGCAGAATTTGCAACACACGCTTATGGATGTCGTTGTGTGCAACGTATTCTTGAGTTTTGCAAAGCACAGAAAGAGATCGTTCCCATTCTCGATGAGATTCTCACATCTGTGCACTCACTTGTTACCGATCAGTATGGAAACTACGTCGTGCAGCATGTCTTGATTAATGGACACCCACATTACCAGTACGCTATCACTCAAAAGTTACGTGGTTACTACACGGTGTTATCGGTACACAAGTTTGCATCAAACGTAGTCGAGAAAATGTTTGAATTTGCAACCCCACAAGTTCGTATTTCACTACTTGAAGAACTAACTTCCTACACCAGAGAGGATGGAATGTCTGGATTAGTAGGAGCAGTAATGGATCAATATGGTAATTATGTAATGCAAAAGATATTCGATTTGTGCAATGACAAACAGAAGCAGATAATTGTCGATCACCTTCGCCCGAATGAAGCTTACTTAAGAAGAGCTTTATACGGAAAGCACTTTGTGACGAGATTGGAACGCCAGGGATGTCTAACAACAACTCAGCCGGCACTCGCGCAGCAAACACCTATTAACGCAATTCACATCCCACAAGTTCTCCACAGACCACCGCAGTCTCCTGTTACTCCGGTACAGCAACCGCAGCACTCGGAGTTTCTTCAACATCAGGGATTGCCTGGTTCGTAAGAAAAGGTTCCCAGCTGAGAATACAAAGAAACGAAAAAAAGTAAGCTGAAACTCAGCACCTCCCTCCCGATTACGTGAATCTGTTTAATAATGAAAGCATCCGATAAAATTAAATTTTCATTTCCCCTTCCCCTCTTTTTTTTAAAAATCCTTAATTTTGTGTTGCTTCTTCACATGCATTGTGATTATAAATCAAATCAAGAGATAATATTTCTTAAGAGCGATTAACGACAAAGAAAACGCGGAAAGAATCCACCAGAAACAAATCCCCTCAATAAAAAAATTAAGACACTGAACAGAAATCCCTGTTTTGCGGACGGATGAACTCATATCCTGACTGCTGCTTCCCCAGCACGCTCCCATCTATTTGCGGCTTATTGTCGACCATTCAGAGATTTTGCCGAACAAAAGTACTACTGGTCACTTTTATTTTGCGCGAGTTTCATTTGTTCCCCACCTTGTCAGTGCTGGCAAGCGAAGTTCTTTTTATCTCATCAGGTGCTGAGCTTACTTGTTATACGATGTAACGTACTGTTGATACTATTCTCGTTTCACGTCTAACAAGAAGCAACACTAACTGAGGTCCGACCCATCTATCTCCCTTTTAATTAAACAATCACTAAAAATAGAAACTAATAGCAAGCAATACTTGGCTTACTAACAATCAGCAGCATCGATGTACTCTTGCTGCGGTTGATTGTTCTTAACAACAGCTTTTAATGTTATGCCTGGTGCAAGAAGAGATCTCTGTCTTTCCATACCCAGCAAAATAATTGCACGGACAATCATTCCTTCAGCGGGGTCGAAAGGATCGTCACCGTGTTGCCATTTCAGTTCTCTGTTGCGGAACAACGTAGGAGCTTAGCAACGACCTCTGGTCACTGCGCAGGAAAAAAAAAAAAAAATAGGGAAAAAACAGCTTCAAACAACTGGTATTATGAAAAAAATTGCGAACATTTAATTTGGCTTCTTCTCCCACTCAATTCCGCCCTCCAGCTGCCAACACCAAGTGACTTCTGTTTTCTTGATGATTCGTGCTGGAAATATTGTTTTTTTTTATATTTATTTCTTTTATTCATTGTCCCTCCAAATATTGAGACAAGAGAGGATAAGACATGCGTATGAAGAAGTGATGCATGTTAACTCTTCTCTGAAATGATAGAATTGGAAGTTTGCTCCCCTATTTATAATCCCTGTCTACACTTCTACCCGTTGTCATAGAGGAAACACATGTTACTCGCTTTCACCTTTCAATGACGTGTTTGGTTTCCTTCACTCGCGTTTCCACTCTGCGCACATATTAAGTTAACTACTTTGCTCCTTTAGTTTCTTGGGCGCGTAAGATGTCCTTTTCTGATTTTCTTTATATCAAAAACAGCTATCCGTCTATTGGGAGGCTGGAGTTCCATTTTTTGAATTTGTTACCCAGCCAACCTCCAGACGGAATCCCCAGTTGTTGATTCCAGTCTTGTTTTGAAGTATGAATGTGCACCCAGCTTCTGCAAATCACTTTTTTTTAAAATTTTTTTTTTCTAATTCCCCCTACTATTACTTCCTTTCTATTTAAATCTATTTTTTATTTTTTCGCTTTCAATAAATTGAGTTTATTATTTTTGCGTGTTGCGGTGAGTGTGGGAAGCTAACTAAGAAATAATCTCCTTTAAAGCATTGTTTTCGAAAGCCTGATTTTGGGTTTCAAAAAAAAAATTGAATAAAAACCTAAGGAAAGCTCAGTTTTAACCCCCCCTTAACCCCGACTTTAGCTTTATGTGCTCCCTGCGGTATTCCCTGATATAATAAGAAGGAAAAAAAATTCTATCTAAACACTAAAACGAAAAAAAAAAAAAAAAAAAAAAAAAAAATGGTATCGAAATGAAATTATCTTCTCAATGCAGAATATGCATGGGATTTCTTTATTTTCCCCCCCTCCTTTTTTTTTTTTTTTTTGCTCACTTCTAATCTATTGCTCTTGATCTTTGCTCTGTCGGCAATCAAAGAGTGAAGCTGCCCTCCTTATATTTCCGCCTATTTTTGTTTAATACAAATGGCTGATGAACTCAAGTTACACTCAACCCAGGTTTAACATAATAGGATTTATTGACGTCTTTATTACTTAAAACTCCGAAGGAATATATTAGTGCGTTCACCATCCTCACGTTTTGAGGTAAGTGGCCGCCCACCTTTTTTAGTTAGCGTTAGATTCATCCTTGCGAAAAAAAAAAAAAAAGAAAAAAAAAGAAAAGAACGAAAAAAATATAATGAAATTAACAATACTTACCCGACCACTTCCCATCCACGTTACACTATTTCCAGCCTCCCTTTGTTAATCACTTGTTCTGATTTCTTTTTACTCGAAACCATGCATCCATGGATTACTTTTCTTATTCTCAAGGAGCTCATCAAAAATGTTGGATTTGTGATTTGCAGGTTTGATGTTAGGGAGAGGTCTGTGATTTTACGGGCCAAGAATAATGTAATTAACTCTCTACTTCACATTTCAAATATTTTGCCCCTTTTTTTGATTTCGCAATTACGTACTACGGCAGCGCTCAGTGTCATAGCGGAGAAGGCGAAAAATCTTTTTGTTTCTTCGTGAGTAACAGGAGGAACGGAAGGGTTCTGTGGCTTGTTAGCCTGATATTACTTTCCCCCATTCATTCATAGTAACAAGCCTCGCTATGAATTCTTTTTAGACAATTTGTGTTCTATTTGACATTAGTAATGAGACAGGACGATGACTTTTTGATTATTTAAAATAAGATAGGACCCTAGAGTAGAGAACAGGACCCTGGAGAGCGGGACCCTAGGTTTCAAATATAGTATCCACCAATTCGTCGATTTTTAATACAGTTTTAGTAATTTATTTCCCCACAGACAACACCCCACCCCCAAAAATCCAATGACATCTACACCAGAGAATGACGAAACCAGAATGTACTTGAGGGAGACGAGAACGAAGATTAAAACGATCGAAAAAGAAATAGAGAAACTCGATGGCATTCGCAACATTAGGATAAAAATACTGAAGAACACCGTCCTAACACCTGAAGAAACAATCCAGAAGGAAGATTATGACAAGTTCAACAAGGACGCACCCAAGCTTCAAACTGCAAAGCGGAAGGGTGTTTGGTTCACAAAGAATTCTATGGAGAAGTGGCTGAGCAGACTTGGTTTGCCAAGAGGCAATTACCATGCAAGAACCTCGACATCTGGTAGCTCCGCATTACTCAGACACCGGGCGATGAGCTGGTCTACACCCCATCTACCCACAGCTAGATGCAATGCCCCAAACCTTTTACGGCGAATCTGTAGATTTTTGTAGAACTTTGATTTCTTATATTTCTATGGTGGCTTCAGTTCAGTTCAGAAAGAAAAAAAGAACCTTCTGGTACAATGCTGAGTCATCGTCCATTGCCTTCTCGGATCCCATGAGTTCTTTTAAGATGCTTAGTGTCTCGATCAGGACGGAAAATAGGAATTAATCGACATAGTTGATCGATAAAAAAACAATGATAACATTGTTTATTCTTTTTTTTTTTTTATTCTTTTTTATTATTAAAGGGTTAAAATTTTATTTTTTCAATTTTTTTGCTACAGATCTCCTAAAAAAGATGGGAACACATTTTTTTTGTTATCTCTTGATCTATCTAAAAGTCTTCATAAATTCCTGTTAACCATTTTCTTAAAAAATATAAAAAGTGATGAGAAAATTTTTTTGTTAGTAAGTGGTAAATTTTTTTGGTATGGTTTTGAAATTTAGGTGTATGGTTGCCAATTTAGTTAGCAATTTTTTTTTTTTTGAAATAATTTTTTCCTTCTTAATAAATTTTGGATTTTAGGTGCCAAGCTGTCTTTTTTACAGTTTAGACAATTTGGGTTTTAATAAATAAGTTCTTTCACTTTTGCAGTTATTTGCCACTTTGTTACATCTCACTATTCTGAAAAAGAAATCTTTGATTTCATTTTTTTGGGTAAAGGGGTCTTTCCTACACAAATAGTTTCAGAACTAACCATTCATTACAAAATCCAAAATGGCTGTAAACCGTCCTGGGTTCCTGAGTTCGATCCTGGGTGAGGGCATTTTTTTTTTTTTCTTGATTTTCTTTTCAGGTTGGACTTTGTACAGGGGAGGTTGGACTTTGTACAGGGGAGCTTTTATTAGTGGCTGGGGTTGAATGTTTGAATTTGTAAAATACAACTGTTTTGTATTGCGTAACATAGCGATGGTTTAACATCTGTTAAGGATACAGTGACTATGGTGATGCTTAACTTAGGCTTTTATTAGTGGCTCCCCCCCCTTGGGGGGGAGCCAAGAATAAAGGTTGGGGGGGGGCTTGCGTTCCGCTAAATTCCTGTAGTTCTTCTCACATTTCTATTTTATTGAAAATAATGTAATGAACGATAACCTCAGTTTAATTCTTAATTTTGTCTTAATTAGTTTAACAATACAAAATGGATGAAGATGGTCATCCCCTTATTAATATAACTAAATTCCTATGTTTCCATCATGGGTCGCACACATTGCAGATACAAGTTCGATAAACCTGTTGTGAATGGTTTATAAAATATTTCCAAATGTAACAAACAGGTAACCTAAGCCACACATCCAATCATCATAAACTGCATTTTTCATTTATCGTTCCGTTGGGACAGAAAAGTAATAAATAAATATGTGTGGCTTAGGTTACCTGTTTGTTACATTTGGAAATATTTTATAAACCATTCACAACAGGTTTATCGAACTTGTATCTGCAATGTGTGCGACCCATGATGGAAACATAGGAATTTAGTTATATTAATAAGGGGATGACCATCTTCATCCATTTTGTATTGTTAAACTAATTAAGACAAAATTAAGAATTAAACTGAGGTTATCGTTCATTACATTATTTTCAATAAAATAGAAATGTGAGAAGAACTACAGGAATTTAGCGGAACGCAAGCCCCCCCCCAACCTTTATTCTTGGCTCCCCCCCAAGGGGGGGGAGCCACTAATAAAAGCCTAAGTTAAGCATCACCATAGTCACTGTATCCTTAACAGATGTTAAACCATCGCTATGTTACGCAATACAAAACAGTTGTATTTTACAAATTCAAACATTCAACCCCAGCCACTAATAAAAGCTCCCCTGTACAAAGTCCAACCTCCCCTGTACAAAGTCCAACCTGAAAAGAAAATCAAGAAAAAAAAAAAAATGCCCTCACCCAGGATCGAACTCAGGAACCCAGGACGGTTTACAGCCATTTTGGATTTTGTAATGAATGGTTAGTTCTGAAACTATTTGTGTAGGAAAGACCCCTTTACCCAATTTTTGGGTAAAGGGGTCTTTCCTACACAAATAGTTTCAGAACTAACCATTCATTACAAAATCCAAAATGGCTGTAAACCGTCCTGGGTTCCTGAGTTCGATCCTGGGTGAGGGCATTTTTTTTTTTTTCTTGATTTTCTTTTCAGGTTGGACTTTGTACAGGGGAGGTTGGACTTTGTGTCTAATGGATGTTAAGCTGGGGAAGAGTGCAAGGGGGGGGCTTGCGTCCGCCAAATTCTTGGCGGGACGCAAGCCCCCCCCCCAACCCCCCCCAAGGGGGGGGAGCCACTAATAAAAGCCAACCTCCCCGTACAAAGTCCAACCTGAAAAAAAAATCAGGAAAAAAAAAAAATGCCCTCACCCAGGATCGAACTCAGGAACCCAGGACGGTTTACAGCCATTTTGGATTTTGTAATGAATGGTTAGTTCTGAAACTATTTGTGTAGGAAAGACCCCTTTACCCAATAAAAAATTGAAAAAATCGAAAAAAAAAAGAATTCTGCTTTTTATTTACTGCTTTTTATTTATAAATAAAAATTGCAGAAAAGTAATTAACCCTTTCAGCCCTGAAGGCCACTATAGTGGCCTTTCACGTTTTTTTTTTTTTGACAAAGGGGAAAAATGTACCTTGTGAGTACAAGGGAGCCAGAGCTGCCAAAAACTCGCAAACCCGCAAACCTGCACTAGAGATACCCCTTCCAGGCTCGCGTTGCTCGCACAATTTTTTTTTTAAAGCTTTCTGAACAAACATTATTTTTACAACCAAGTCACGTCTGTTTTTATTCCCTGGCTAGGTACCCTTTTCCTTGCTACTTTCTTCTTACTAATTTTTCTGGTTGAAAAACACAAAAAATGTGCCTGGGAATTGAACCCTTGCCACGGCTACCGAAGAGATTTAAGGTATCCACTCGGCTGTGCAGCCCTGGGATTTTCTTTTTTTTTTTATTTATTTATTTGTGTGTTCTTAGCCTCTTTATGGAAATCCTTCCATTTTCCCTTCCCTCCAGTCTCGTTAACGTAGGGGAGTCTACCAGGTGCCTACCCTGGACGCCCTTCGGGCGCGGGATTTGAACTAATTGCGTGTACGGGCGCGATGGGTTATTGCAGTGGCAGGGGGTCGAACCAGCGATCACCCAGCCCCAGGGCGAGGGTTATACCACTACCCCTGGGATATCGCAACTTTTTATTATTATTACTTTTCTGCAACTTCTATTTATAAATAAGTTTTCGAAAAGGTGGGAAGTAACGGACTGGGAGCTTTTGGCTCCTGCCCTATTCCCGATGTAAACTTTCTTTTTTTTTTTTTTTTTTTTTATAACAGGCCCAAAGGGCGACAATGAAAGATGCTGACCAAGGAATAATATTCAAATGAATTTTCGTTTCAAAGAAACGAACAGGATTAAGGCAACCAAGTCATGTCTGTTTTTATTCCCTGGCTAGGTACCCGTCCAGGGTACAAATTTGAACTTAACTTTACGCTCGCTTCGCTCGCGTTAAGTTAAGTCCAATTTTGTACCCTTTTCCTTGCTACTTTCTTCTTACTAATTTTTCTGGTTGAAAAACACAAAAAATGTGCCTGGGGATTGAACCCTTGCCACGGCTACCGAAGAGATTTAAGGTATCCACTCGGCTGTGCAGCCCTGGGGTTTTCTTTTTTTTTTTTTATTTATTTATTTGTGTGTTCTTAGCCTCTTTATGGGAATCCTTCCATTTTCCCTTCCCTCCAGTCTTAACGTAGGAGAGTCTACCAGGTGCCTACCCTGGACGCCCTTTGGGCGCGGGATTTGAACTAATTGCGTGTACGGGCGCTATGGGTTATTGCAGTGGCAGGGGGTCGAACCAGCGATCACCCAGCCCCAGGGCGAGGGTTATACCACTACCCTGGGATATCGCAACTTTTTATTATTATTACTTTTCTGCAACTTCTATTTATAAATAAGTTTTCGAAAAGGTGGGAAGTAACGGGCTGGGAGCTTTTAGCTCCTGCCCTATTCCCGATGTAAACTTTCTTTTTTTTTTTTTTTTTTTTTTTTTTTTTTTAACAGGCCCAAAGGGCGACAATGACTGTTGCTGACCAAGGAATAATATTCAAATGGATCCGCAAACCCGCAAACCCGCAAACCCGCAAACCCGCAAACCCGCAAACCCGCAAACCTGCAAACCCGCAAACCCGCAAACCCGCAAACCCGCAAACCCGCAAACCCGCAAACCCGCAAACCCGCAAACCCGCAAACCCGCAAACCCGCAAACCCGCAAACCCGCAAACCCGCAAACCCGCAAACCCGCAAACCCGCAAACCCGCAAACCCGCAAACCCGCAAACCCGCAAACCCGCAAACCCGCAAACCCGCAAACCCGCAAACCCGCAAACCCGCAAACCCGCAAACCCGCAAACCCGCAAACCCGCAAACCCGCAAACCCGCAAACCCGCAAACCCGCAAACCCGCAAACCCGCAAACCCGCAAACCCGCAAACCCGCAAACCCGCAAACCCGCAAACCCGCAAACCCGCAAACCCGCAAACCCGCAAACCCGCAAACTTTTTTGAGAGCCCAAAGATCATTCATAAGTAAAGGTGCAAAGATAGCAGATGTACTGACTATTATCGACGCAGAGCGGGGTGACTTTTTGGACAAAGCTGTCGAAAAAGCATCTAAGAAATTCACCTGGGGGAACTCTCACAACTCAATGAAGGCTCCTTTCAGCAGGGGCAAAGGCGGCAAGGGTCGAGGGAAACAAAAATGACTGAGACACAGAGACAAAGTATCAGAAAAGACTGCAACTCAAAATCTATATGAGGTGGTCAGTCGGATGTGTGCCTCATCAACGTTAAGCCAGCGAAGATGATTATGGTCAAGGTTTGTGAAGTTTGCGGGTGTGGGGAAATAAATTGGAGCAACGCATCACGAGGACTTAACAACAAGAAACGATGGCGGAATCAGGAGGCAGCCTACAAAGGTAAAACATCCAGAAGATCTGGTCTCAGTCAACAGGGCACTAGGAAAGCTGGACAATGTGGTGAAAGGATATGGGCGCCGTCAACGCCGACTAGAAAACGATTATGGTCGCGGTTCATGAAATGTGGAAGCGAGACCCAGCTATGAAGGACTACAGTGCCACATTCATTAATGTGCTTCCTCTATGCGTCTTCGAGGTCGGAAGGAAACGAGCCTCCTGAGCGCTGTGAATGCAAGGCAAGAATACCACCACAGATCAAACAAAGCAACAATTCGAACGCTTGGGCTGCTTGCGAACACCCAGACCAAGAACTGCCTTGAGAGAATCACTGCACTTCTCATGGTGGTGACGGAGAACACCCAGCCGTCGGGTGTTCTCGAACATTCCAATTTCATCAAAAAGAACCCAATCTTTCATATTATAATCTGTTGCTGCTTTTGCTATCCGTTCGAGGGTGTCATTGTCAAGTTTTGGAACATACTTCTTGGACTCAGCTTTTGGTTTATAGGTATTGCCCTGTGATGTTGAGTACATCACAGGGACACATCTGTAACCACAGTTGATGAGTGTCTTAACAATATCAGATGTAGCTATTTTTTCGATACGACTTTGGTAAGAATCCCCTGTAACTTCAAACTTGTCCTGATAAGCGAAGAATCCCATCACCTGCTTTCCCTGTTTATTGTACCAGAATGGTGACAGCCCCTCAATCCCAGGTTCATTGTCATGGTTCGAGAAGACGAAGTGGCCAGCACTGAGGCGACTGATCACATCATCGGTATGGTCATTCAGAAAACTATTCTTTTCGGTATCCCCAAGGTACTTGACAAGACCTTCCGGAGGCAAACTCTTTCTATCAGGGGGCAGTATAGATATGGTACCTGAGAATTCCTCACTGATTTGACCTCCATTGAAATAGTTCTTCACTCCAACCACCCCATCGTTGTATTCAACCAGTGCAACCCTCCTAGCCGCTTCTTGATACAGCAAAACATTATCCAACAGCTTCGGGGAATCCTTGGTCACCTGGAGGTCGGCGTTGTAGGCTTCATGAAGAAGGTACCCCAGTGAAGTATCGGAATTATTCCCCGCCCATAGTCGTAGCAGCAATGGTGCAAGGTACAGCTCTTCTTTGTCTGATAATGAAGGACCGTGTTGAAGAACGTTCAATAGTCGAAGCTGTTCCACCTTTGCATCATCGGAAATGGCTCCCTTTGCAAGCCACTCAATAACGTCGCTTCGAAGTAAGTTTCGACTGCCAAGTCCCAAACTTGTCTTTTGTGCGATTTCAGAAATGAATTTACTTAGGTGGGGCTAGATAGTTGTTTGTTCCTTCAGGTCTAGGTTTGCAAGGCCATCAAAGACCAAACGTGGATTGTTGTTACATAGGAGGAATAGCTGTACAAATGCGGTATCATTTGAGAATCGCTCTTCTAACCCTGGTATCATGTTCAGAAGATTCCGCTTAACCAAATCTGAGCTGAGAACGGGAATGTAAAAGGTAGTACTACCCCTCCTGAAAGATGTTGTAACAACCTTTCCTGTGTGCAGATCAGTCAGTGATGTGAACAAGAATATTGTGGGTGTGTCAGTAGCCAGTGTTTCATCTTGGAACCGCATGAGCTTCGCAACAAGAAGGTCAGGTGTGGCCTGTCCATCAATATCCATTTTTAGCAGCTCATCAACACATACCACCAAGCATTGTCTTTTCTTTTTGTCAAGGTATCCTTCAACTTGCAGTTTTCCTCTGAGGAACCACATGCCTTTTTCCAGAGCTTCTGATTCTGAACTGAACTGAATTTTCTTAACAACTTGATTCTGCAGCCCATGGAATAGGAGGAGGTTCTTCATAAAGGTCACAACCAAGGTATCACTAGTCGGTCTGAAGTACTCGAAGTTTTCACTGAAGGTTATGCGTATGAAACGAACTTGCACAACATCGGTGTCAAGTTGCTTATCAAGAAGACCGTTGCACAGCTCCATGATTAAACGGGTTTTGCCTTCCCCCATGTGACCTTGTGTGAGAAGGACCCGTGATGTTTTCCAGATAGAGAACGCCACCTTACTATTCATCGTTAGCGGTTTCCCTACAAGTGTTTTGTATTCAAGACACCCTTTGATGTACATTACAATTACTTCGAAGTCTTTAGACACATCTGCAATGTACTCAGGGTTCATGGGTCGAATACCTCTCCTTGAATACACAACATCAGGAACATTGGGGGGGTTCATTCTCCTTGGCCATTGTTTGAAGTCTCCAATAGTGAACTTGACACCCCCAACAGGGATTGATGCAGATAGCTTGTTTGACATGGTTGACATATTCGCTTGATCGTTCTCTGCAGCAGTGGTATATCTATTCTTGTCATGTTGGAGATTCGTGATGCTAACCTTCAAATCTGCTACTTCGCTACTCCAATAATCGTATGTAGCTGAGGGGAAATTCTTTTCGGCTACACATTTTTCCACTTTGCCTTGAGCTTCTTTCAGATCTGCCTCTTTGTCTTTGATCTGTTGGTCTGCACTAGCGACCAGATTAATCCACTGCACCCCCTGCACCCGTTTCACATGATATTCATTTGATTCATCATCATCACTACCTCTCTTCTTCTTCAATGATGACGGTGAGGCTTTCTTCCTAGCCTTCTGTGATGCCTTTTTTGCAGGTTTCTTCTTCGTCATTTTTAAAATAGAGAGCTGAGACGGATGGGTTTATCTGTGAAAGAAGTTGAGGAAAGACACCGCAAATTTATTTACCTGAGAAACAGAAAAAAGGCATTCCATCCTGTCTTACTTTGAGAACTGAAGCTACAATTGCCTTACATCACTTGACCTCGCGTTTAAATATTCTTTAGATTCCCGTGGAGAAATAATTGATTTAATTAATAGTAACATGCAGGTAAAGTTTCTTCGGGATTAGACCTAGGACGAAACTGCTCAAGTGGATCGCTGATAAAAAAGAGGATGTGGCCGACTTTGAAAACACATCTGTGAGCCATCATTCTATAAACTTCGATGTATCAGGTCCGAGTGGGACACAAGACATCGAAGATGATTGTTGGATTGAAAGGGACATGTTTGGCACAGTTTCATATTCACTCTAATTTGAAGTCATACAGCCAACAGCTGTCTGGTCGTGTTAGAGCTTCGATGTACGGAGGGTGTCTTACCTCTCCTGGTCCGATCCAGTTCTCCCGTTTTCTCCGCTTGTGGAGCGTCATCAATGTTCCCATGTCAAGTTGAGTGGGCAGTTGTTTAATAATAACATCTTCGTGAGGTGGATCTTCCTTCAGGCCTGCAGCGAATTTCGCCAGTTGGTCCGCTACTTCGTTGTACCGCACGTTTCTGTGTGCCGGTACATACTGCATGTTGACTTGGATTCCCTTCTTCTCCAGTTTCATTGCCAACTTCCAGATCTTTTTGTTCATTGGAGACCTTTGTTTATATGGCCCTTGTTCCAATGCCTGCATGACTGACATCGAATCAGTCAACAGGTGCGTCGTTGCTGTTAGAGATTCATGTTCATCCTCCGCCACCTGAACTAAATTTTCCAACGCCAGTTTCACTGCAATCTGCTCGGTCCTGTAAGGGGAACCCGCTACTGGTATTTTATATCCAAGTAGACGCATCTTGCTTCCGTTAACCATGACCACAGCAGCAGCCGAGTCTGTCATGTAAGTCTTGGGTTTGTGTCTTATCGACCCGTCAGTGTAGACTTTCATCTCGTGAGTTGGTAGTTCAGTTTCTCACTGTTCAGCCTCTTCCTTGTTACTTGAATATGTGAATCTCATCGCATTAGTACTTTCCCATGGAGGAAGAGTGTAGTGTTCTGGGTTCACTTCCAGGTTGGTAATGCTCCGGTAATTGTCAAAGGCCAGGGACACCAGAGACATAGCCTATCCAGACATTCCATCCCCATTTTGATTTTTGATAGAGTTCTGAACTCCCTGTTCTCGTCAGCTTGCGAGTCGGTAGGAACGGACTCAATTTGAAACGTTCATAAGTTCTACACATCTTATACTGGATGTGTTCCTTTAGTCTTGGCGTATCGGCTTCTTTGTAAAGTCTCTGTAGTTTGGTGCTCCGCAGACATCCAGTTACCAGCCTCACTGCCCTGTTTACCAGTAATTCCAGTTGTTCGAAGCACTCTTTTGGTAGCATCCAAGCAAAGCTCTCAACACCATAAAGCACCCTTGCTAACACCACCGTCACCAGTATACTGATGAGTGTCCTCTTTCTGCAGCCTATCCTGGTGAGTCTAACCAACAAGCCTAGACCCTTGGAAGCAGCTGTCATCATCTTTTGAATTTGCGACTTAAAGGTTAACTTCTCGTCATAATGTACGCCTAGATACCGCACGGTATTCGTCTTGTGAACTTTTCGTCCAACCGCATAGGCAAATCCGTGTAGTCCGGGTCCCACTCTTTCCAGCATCTTATCTATTTCTGCCTTGTTGTGGACTTTCTTCAGTTGTGAGAAGCCGGTTTATTCGGTAGCTTGGCTTTGATCTTATGTTTTGGAACGACGTACAGGTGAGTGATGGCGAATTCTTCTTTTGAAACTACAGTTGTTGAGTTATCATCCTTCACAAGGTTACTCATTTGTTCTGCCGTGGCCACCACATATTTAAATGTGTGTTCTTCAGAGTATACCACTACTGGGGACTTGTCATGTGTTCCACTTGGCCTCACGTGAATGTATTCCGTCTTGCCAGGGTTCTTATTGATTTTGATGTGTGAGTCAAGTGCCCACCTTTCAAATATTTTGACTGCGTTGTTAACCTTGTTTTCTAAACAGCTGACAGTGCCCGCGGTTATTACTATTCCAACATCATCTGCAAAGACAGTCGGTTCGTACATCTCTAGTTTATCTATCAAATCGTTTATGAAGATAGAGAATAACTGGGGTCCCAGCACGCTTCCTTGTGGCACTCCTACTCGAATGTTCCGGAATAGGGAGGTTCCCAAAGAAGAAAAAAAGTTTTAACTTTTTTCTTCTTAATAATAAATAAAAGATTTTAAGAATAAAGATTTTTTATTATTTATTTATTTAGTCACATCCCCCCTGTCTTTCCACTTTATTTTTCTTCATTCTGAGCATTCTTGCCCTTCTTATTTTTTGATAGGGTAAACAAGTAAAAACAAGCGCAACTGTCCTGAGTCCGTTGGAGGACTTCCCCGGATAGGAATCTCAAGACACAGTTAATATAAAGCGAAGGATCAGTACAGGGACGGTGGCCAAAGACCACTGGGTTACCTACGAGCCATGAAGCTCTGCGGATGTCCTCAGAGAAATTAGGAGATGATTAAGGAGTGTGATAAGGGAGAATGATACTAATGAATTAGCAACTACCAATCAGTTAACAGTTTGATAAGCCTGTTCGTTGTTCCAAATGCCATAAGTAGCCGGCTAGGGCGTGAAGATTTCTCGTCGCAAACATTATTGAAAGATTTAGTTTGGTCTCAGAGATTCTCGCTTCCTGAATGTTTGATCTAATTGTTCCTTCTCTAATGCGGACCACGTCACCATCCTCGCAATCAAATATTAGATGTCTGGCAGTAGAATCTGTTCTTTTGCAGAAGGGGCACTTTATCGGTAGTTCATTTACCCTTTTTTTTTTTTTTTTTTTGTGTGCACAGCAGGTTCCTTCGACCTGCTTTGCTGTTTGCGCTGTTAGGCGCGGTTGTTCTTTCTTTCTTCTGTAAACTTTCTTTTTGTGGGGATTGGGGATGGGATGGGGGGTTCCCGTAGGCTTCGTATCTTCTTTGTTTTCTTTGTTTATCAATTACTAAAGAGTTCAGTTTACTTCCTCATTTGGTCTAAGAACCGCATCTTTAAATTATGGATTTCCAGGTCTTCCGAGCATTTCAGCTATTTGGTCCAGTACCACTACAAAGTTGGACATGCTGCGTTGATTCTCCTTTAAGAAGCAGTCCTCTACTTTACTCACTACTTCACCAGTTTCGGTATTAATCATGCTGTGTATGTACAATGATCTCATCTTTTGGATACACCAGTGGTTGCACTTGAAAAGCACATGATGCGGTGTTGCAGTATCTCCATGACAGAAGATGCACTGTTCGTTTATTCCTTTTAGTTTAAGAGATCTACAGTGTCCAACTCTGAAGCGGGACATTAGGACTTCTTGTGGTCTCGTCAGTTCTTCTACAAAAGGTGGATGCCTCTGTTCGCCGGCTCCAATCCACTCCTCTCGTTTTCTTCTCTTGTGAAAAGTCATAAGGGTTCCCATATCCAGTCTAGTAACTAAACTCTCGAGTACCACACTGTCATCTGGAGGTTTCTTTATCGTACCTGCAGCGTGTTTTGCCACCTTGTCTGCTATTTCATTATACAGCACATCCATATGTGCCGGACATACTGCATGTTAATATTAACACCTCTGTGTTCCAGTTTCAGTGCTAACTTCCAGATTGATGCGTTTGTAGCAGATTTCTGTTCTTCAGGTCCTCGCTCAAGTGCCTGTATTAGCGACATTGAGTCAGTTAGAATATGCGTCTTTTTAAGGTTACTCATTTGTTCTGCCGTGGCCACCACATATTTAAATGTGTGTTCTTCAGAGTATACCACTACTGGGGACTTGTCATGTGTTCCACTTGGCCTCACGTGAATGTATTCCGTCTTGCCAGGGTTCTTATTGATTTTGATGTGTGAGTCAAGTGCCCACCTTTCAAATATTTTGACTGCGTTGTTAACCTTGTTTTCTAAACAGCTGACAGTGCCCGCGGTTATTACTATTCCAACATCATCTGCAAAGACAGTCGGTTCGTACATCTCTAGTTTATCTATCAAATCGTTTATGAAGATAGAGAATAACTGGGGTCCCAGCACGCTTCCTTGTGGCACTCCTACTCGAATGTTCCGGAATAGGGAGGTTCCCAAAGAAGAAAAAAAGTTTTAACTTTTTTCTTCTTAACCCTCTAATAAGAGGCCAAAAACCCTGTTTTTGAGAAAAATCGAAAAATTTGACAAAGGGGAAAAGGGGTGTGGGGAAAAATACAAAAAAATTACAGGGTGAAAGACACCCCCCCGCGCATTGAAAAAAAACTGAGGTCAGCCCGCAAGGGGGCCAAAATAACTTGAGAAAATGCAACAACAGCCTAAAAAAACACTGTTACTTAGGACCCCTGGGTTCGCTTTGATTTTGGCAATGTTGTAGGAGTAGAGTGCTTCCGTTTCATGTTTTTCGGTGGGATATGATTGTGTGTAGCAAAGGTATGGTTGTTGCAAACAGGGGCTGAATACTTGTCAATATTTTCGTGATATTGTTCGAAGCAGGGATCCATGCATAAGAAAACCTCGCTTTTTGAACAAGAAATCGATGACCTTACTTTTTTTGAGAACAAATCCGTGAACTGCAGTCCCCAAAAAATACCGAATTTTCGTAGGTAGTGACATTTTGTGTGAGTTTGGTGTGTTCCGTGATCAATAAGTTGAGAACATAGCCTCTTTTTGAACTGAGCATATGTCCCGACGTCTTTTTCGGACTTCTTTTGGAGGGTGAAAACATTGAAGATAGAAATCTCTAACAAGTAGTGAAAGACTTTCAGGGTCCAGCGTTTTGTCATCAGAGTTCTTCTTGCCTTCCCCCTGATACCGTCTGCGAGGTCAACACCACCCATTAGTTTGTTGTACTGATGGATCTGTACTGGTAAGTCGATAGTCACTTTTTGATAGATTTCCTTATTTTAGTCCATCACGTGGCTGTCTCATAATTCTCCTCGAGAGGCAATGTGCTGAAGACATGTACTTCTTTTGGATTGTCCCTGAATTTATGTGATGCACATTGTGCTAGGACTGAAAGTACGAGGCAGAGAACTTCTCCACCCGTCCCTGCGCCTCCGCCTTATTGATCTCGGACCATTTGGGAACTATTGTTTCCCAAAAGCTGCGGATTTTGTAGAGCTTGTCAGTAGGTACGGGGTTGGTGACAGTGTAAAACTTTAGATTGGTTCGAATTTAGAGGAACCGATCTCAGGAAGCGAAGTGGGGTGTGTACGCTGGGTCTGATGTACCATTCCTGTAATCTGAGATATTTGGTTTATCACAGAGACCCACGAGGATATTGAGTCCTAAAGAGAGTTTGAGTTCAGCTACGTTAAGATTGAGTGCCTAGTTGTTGCTGCAGTGCGAAATCATCTCATCACCTTTGGGGTGAACACAAGTTCAAATTTCTGCAGTTCCTTCATCAATTTCAGGTCTGACATGTCTTGCAAGGACCGCCGAAACGTGTGTCGTCTTACCTTGGTGATTTTCTTGCTCCATTTCAGAGGGGAAATGCTTGGCTCTATTGTACTCTTTTCATCGCTCGAAGAAGACTCAGGAGCACCCGAATCTGGGATAGGTGACCCTACTGAATCATTTTCGATGGAAATAGTTTTAGGGATTTTAATTTTTGGCTGAAAACATGGGATAGTCATGGGCAACCTGGCTAAGACTGTTCCCAGTGCAGAAAAAAAAAAATGAACTTTTTCTCAGAAAAAGCTGGTGACTTTTGCAGCACGATCCCACATAAAATTTGTCGTTTTTTGGCAGCTCTGGCTCCACCCTTGTACTCACAAGGTACATTTTTCCCCTTTGTCAAAAAAAAAAAAACGCGAAAGGCCACTATAGTGGCCTTCAGGGCTTAAAGGGTTAATAATAAATAAAAGATTTTAAGAATAAAGATTTTTTATTATTTATTTATTTAGTCACATCCCCCCTGTCTTTCCACTTTATTTTTCTTCATTCTGAGCATTCTTGCCCTTCTTATTTTTTGATAGAGTAAACAAGTAAAAACAAGCGCAACTGTCCTGAGTCCGTTGGAGGACTTCCCCGGATAGGAATCTCAAGACACAGTTAATATAAAGCGAAGGATCAGTACAGGGACGGTGGCCAAAGACCACTGGGTTACCTACGAGCCATGAAGCTCTGCGGATGTCCTCAGAGAAATTAGGAGATGATTAAGGAGTGTGATAAGGGAGAATGATACTAATGAATTAGCAACTACCAATCAGTTAACAGTTTGATAAGCCTGTTCGTTGTTCCAAATGCCATAAGTAGCCGGCTAGGGCGTGAAGATTTCTCGTCGCAAACATTATTGAAAGATTTAGTTTGGTCTCAGAGATTCTCGCTTCCTGAATGTTTGATCTAATTGTTCCTTCTCTAATGCGGACCACGTCACCATCCTCGCAATCAAATATTAGATGTCTGGCAGTAGAATCTGTTCTTTTGCAGAAGGGGCACTTTATCGGTAGTTCATTTACCCTTTTTTTTTTTTTTTTTTTGTGTGCACAGCAGGTTCCTTCGACCTGCTTTGCTGTTTGCGCTGTTAGGCGCGGTTGTTCTTTCTTTCTTCTGTAAACTTTCTTTTTGTGGGGATTGGGGATGGGATGGGGGGTTCCCGTAGGCTTCGTATCTTCTTTGTTTTCTTTGTTTATCAATTACTAAAGAGTTCAGTTTACTTCCTCATTTGGTCTAAGAACCGCATCTTTAAATTATGGATTTCCAGGTCTTCCGAGCATTTCAGCTATTTGGTCCAGTACCACTACAAAGTTGGACATGCTGCGTTGATTCTCCTTTAAGAAGCAGTCCTCTACTTTACTCACTACTTCACCAGTTTCGGTATTAATCATGCTTTGTATGTACAATGATCTCATCTTTTGGATACACCAGTGGTTGCACTTGAAAAGCACATGATGCGGTGTTGCAGTATCTCCATGACAAACCCGCAAACCCGCAAACCCGCAAACCCGCAAACCCGCAAACCCGCAAACCCGCAAACCCGCAAACCCGCAAACCCGCAAACCCGCAAACCCGCAAACCCGCAAACCCGCAAACCCGCAAACCCGCAAACCCGCAAACCCGCAAACCCGCAAACCCGCAAACCCGCAAACCCGCAAACCCGCAAACCCGCAAACCCGCAAACCCGCAAACCCGCAAACCCGCAAACCCGCAAACCCGCAAACCCGCAAACCCGCAAACCCGCAAACCCGCAAACCCGCAAACCCGCAAACCCGCAAACCTGCAAACCTGCAAACCCGCAAACCCGCAAACCCGCAAACCCGCAAACCCGCAAACCCGCAAACCCGCAAACCCGCAAACCCGCAAACCCGCAAACCCGCAAACCCGCAAACCCGCAAACCCGCAAACCCGCAAACCCGCAAACCCGCAAACCCGCAAACCCGCAAACCCGCAAACCCGCAAACCCGCAAACCCGCAAACCCGCAAACCCGCAAACCCGCAAACCCGCAAACCCACAAACCCGCAAACCCGCAAACCCGCAAACCCGCAAACCCGCAAACCCGCAAACCCGCAAACCCGCAAACCCGCAAACCCGCAAACCCGCAAACCCGCAAACCCGCAAACCCGCAAACCCGCAAACCCGCAAACCCGCAAACCCGCAAACCCGCAAACCCGCAAACCCGCAAACCCGCAAACCCGCAAACCCGCAAACCCGCAAACCCGCAAACCCGCAAACCCGCAAACCCGCAAACCCGCAAACCCGCAAACCCGCAAACCCGCAAACCCGCAAACCCGCAAACCCGCAAACCCGCAAACCCGCAAACCCGCAAACCCGCAAACCCGCAAACCCGCAAACCCGCAAACCCGCAAACCCGCAAACCCGCAAACCCGCAAACCCGCAAACCCGCAAACCCGCAAACCCGCAAACCCGCAAACCCGCAAACCCGCAAACCCGCAAACCCGCAAACCCGCAAACCCGCAAACCCGCAAACCCGCAAACCCGCAAACCCGCAAACCCGCAAACCCGCAAACCCGCAAACCCGCAAACCCGCAAACCCGCAAACCCGCAAACCCGCAAACCCGCAAACCCGCAAACCCGCAAACCCGCAAACCCGCAAACCCGCAAACCCGCAAACCCGCAAACCCGCAAACCCGCAAACCCGCAAACCCGCAAACCCGCAAACCCGCAAACCCGCAAACCCGCAAACCCGCAAACCCGCAAACCCGCAA